>MRSW03000091.1:0-31206 GCA_001923025.3 Taenia multiceps | reverse complement strand
GAAATGAGCAGTGTGGTGAAGACCAACACGAAATGCATTGATTGAGTGAAGCGAAATGAGCAGTGTGGTGAAGTGACCAACACGAAATGCATTGATTGGTGAGAGCGAAATGAGCAGTGTTGTGAGATGACCAACACGAATGGCATTGATTGAGTGAGAGCGAAATGAGTGTGTGAAGATGACAACACGAAATGGCATTGATTGTGAGAGCGAAATGAGCAGTGTGGTGAAGATGACCAACACGAAATGGCATTGATTGAGTGAGAGCGAAATGAGCAGTGTGGTGAAGATGACCAACACGAAATGGCATTGATTGGTGAGAGCGAAATGAGCAGTGTGGTGAAGATGACCAACACGAAATGGCATTGATTGTGAGAGCGAAATGAGCATGTGGTGAAGATGACCAACACGAAATGGCATTGAGTGAGAGCGAATGAGCAGTGGTGAAGATGACCAACACGAAATGGCATTGAGTGAGAGCGAAATGAGTGTGGTGAAGATGACCACCGAAATGGCATTGATTGAGTGAGAGCGAAATGAGCAGTGGTGAATGACCAACACGAAATGGCATTGATTGAGTGAGCGAAATGAGCAGTGTGGTGAAGATGACCACACGAAATGGCATTGATTGAGTGAGAGCGAAATGAGCAGTGTGGTGAAGATGACCAACACGAAATGGCATTGATTGAGTGAGAGCGAAATGAGCAGTGTGGTGAAGATGACCAACACGAAATGGCATTGAGTGAGAGCGAAATGAGCAGTGTGGTGAAGATGACCAACACGAAATGGCTTTGGATTGAGTGAGAGCGAAATGAGCAGTGTGGTGAAGATGACCAACACGAAATGGCATTGATTGAGTGAGAGCGAAATGAGCAGTGGGTGAAGATGACCAACACGAAATGGCATTGATTGAGTGAGAGCGAAATGAGCAGTGTGGTGAAGATGACCAACACGAAATGGCATTGAGTGAGAGCGAAATGAGCAGTGTGGTGAAGATGACCAACACGAAATGGCATTGATTGAGTGAGAGCGAAATGAGCAGTGTGGTGAAGATGACCAACACGAAATGGCATTGATTGAGTGAGAGCGAAATGAGCAGTGTGGTGAAGATGACCAACACGAAATGGCATTGATTGAGTGAGAGCGAAATGAGCAGTGTGGTGAAGATGACCAACACGAAATGGGATTGAGTGAGAGCGAAATGAGCAGTGTGGTGAAGATGACCAACACGAAATGGCATTGATTGAGTGAGAGCGAAATGAGCAGTGTGGTGAAGATGACCAACACGAAATGGCATTGATTGAGTGAGAGCGAAATGAGCAGTGTGGTGAAGATGACCAACACGAAATGGCATTGAGTGAGAGCGAAATGAGCAGTGTGGTGAAGATGACCAACACGAAATGGCATTGAGTGAGAGCGAAATGAGCAGTGTGGTGAAGATGACCAACACGAAATGGCATTGATTGAGTGAGAGCGAAATGAGCAGTGTGGTGAAGATGACCAACACGAAATGGCATTGATTGAGTGAGAGCGAAATGAGCAGTGTGGTGAAGATGACCAACACGAAATGGCATTGAGTGAGAGCGAAATGAGCAGTGTGGTGAAGATGACCAACACGAAATGGCATTGAGTGAGAGCGAAATGAGCAGTGTGGTGAAGATGACCAACACGAAATGGCATTGATTGAGTGAGAGCGAAATGAGCAGTGTGGTGAAGATGACCAACACGAAATGGCATTGATTGAGTGAGAGCGAAATGAGCAGTGTGGTGAAGATGACCAACACGAAATGGCATTGATTGAGTGAGAGCGAAATGAGCAGTGTGGTGAAGATGACCAACACGAAATGGCATTGAGTGAGAGCGAAATGAGCAGTGTGGTGAAGATGACCAACACGAAATGGCATTGATTGAGTGAGAGCGAAATGAGCAGTGTGGTGAAGATGACCAACACGAAATGGCATTGATTGAGTGAGAGCGAAATGAGCAGTGTGGTGAAGATGACCAACACGAAATGGCATTGAGTGAGAGCGAAATGAGCAGTGTGGTGAAGATGACCAACACGAAATGGCATTGATGAGTGAGAGCGAAATGAGCAGTGTGGTGAAGATGACCAACACGAAATGGCATTGAGTGAGAGCGAAATGAGCAGTGTGGTGAAGATGACCAACACGAAATGGCATTGAGTGAGAGCGAAATGAGCAGTGTGGTGAAGATGACCAACACGAAATGGCTTTGAGTGAGAGCGAAATGAGCAGTGTGGTGAAGATGACCAACACGAAATGGCATTGAGTGAGAGCGAAATGAGCAGTGTGGTGAAGATGACCAACACGAAATGGCATTGATTGAGTGAGAGCGAAATGAGCAGTGTGGTGAAGATGACCAACACGAAATGGCATTGATTGAGTGAGAGCGAAA
This sequence comes from Taenia multiceps, assembly GCA_001923025.3. Classification (NCBI taxonomy): domain Eukaryota; kingdom Metazoa; phylum Platyhelminthes; class Cestoda; order Cyclophyllidea; family Taeniidae; genus Taenia; species Taenia multiceps. The sequence goes on along the minus strand of MRSW03000091.1, from coordinate 28,791 downwards.
TGAGCAGTGTGGTGAAGATGACCAACACGAAATGGCATTGATTGAGTGAGAGCGAAATGAGCAGTGTGGTGAAGATGACCAACACGAAATGGCATTGAGTGAGAGCGAAATGAGCAGTGTGGTGAAGATGACCAACACGAAATGGCATTGATTGAGTGAGAGCGAAATGAGCAGTGTGGTGAAGATGACCAACACGAAATGGCATTGATTGAGTGAGAGCGAAATGAGCAGTGTGGTGAAGATGACCAACACGAAATGGCATTGATTGAGTGAGAGCGAAATGAGCAGTGTGGTGAAGATGACCAACACGAAATGGCATTGATTGAGTGAGAGCGAAATGAGCAGTGTGGTGAAGATGACCAACACGAAATGGCATTGATTGAGTGAGAGCGAAATGAGCAGTGTGGTGAAGATGACCAACACGAAATGGCATTGATTGAGTGAGAGCGAAATGAGCAGTGTGGTGAAGATGACCAACACGAAATGGCATTGATTGAGTGAGAGCGAAATGAGCAGTGTGGTGAAGATGACCAACACGAAATGGCATTGATTGAGTGAGAGCGAAATGAGCAGTGTGGTGAAGATGACCAACACGAAATGGCATTGATTGAGTGAGAGCGAAATGAGCAGTGTGGTGAAGATGACCAACACGAAATGGCATTTGAGTGAGAGCGAAATGAGCAGTGTGGTGAAGATGACCAACACGAAATGGCATTGATTGAGTGAGAGCGAAATGAGCAGTGTGGTGAAGATGACCAACACGAAATGGCATTGATTGAGTGAGAGCGAAATGAGCAGTGTGGTGAAGATGACCAACACGAAATGGCATTGAGTGAGAGCGAAATGAGCAGTGTGGTGAAGATGACCAACACGAAATGGCATTGATTGAGTGAGAGCGAAATGAGCAGTGTGGTGAAGATGACCAACACGAAATGGCATTGAGTGAGAGCGAAATGAGCAGTGTGGTGAAGATGACCAACACGAAATGGCATTGATTGAGTGAGAGCGAAATGAGCAGTGTGGTGAAGATGACCAACACGAAATGGCATTGATTGAGTGAGAGCGAAATGAGCAGTGTGGTGAAGATGACCAACACGAAATGGCATTGATTGAGTGAGAGCGAAATGAGCAGTGTGGTGAAGATGACCAACACGAAATGGCATTGATATTGTGAGAGCGAAATGAGCAGTGTGGTGAAGATGACCAACACGAAATGGCATTGAGTGAGAGCGAAATGAGCAGTGTGGTGAAGATGACCAACACGAAATGGCATTGAGTGAGAGCGAAATGAGCAGTGTGGTGAAGATGACCAACACGAAATGGCATTGATTGAGTGAGAGCGAAATGAGCAGTGTGGTGAAGATGACCAACACGAAATGGCATTGATTGAGTGAGAGCGAAATGAGCAGTGTGGTGAAGATGACCAACACGAAATGGCATTGAGTGAGAGCGAAATGAGCAGTGTGGTGAAGATGACCAACACGAAATGGCATTGATTGAGTGAGAGCGAAATGAGCAGTGTGGTGAAGATGACCAACACGAAATGGCATTGAGTGAGAGCGAAATGAGCAGTGTGGTGAAGATGACCAACACGAAATGGCATTGATTGAGTGAGAGCGAAATGAGCAGTGTGGTGAAGATGACCAACACGAAATGGCATTGATTGAGTGAGAGCGAAATGAGCAGTGTGGTGAAGATGACCAACACGAAATGGCATTGATTGAGTGAGAGCGAAATGAGCAGTGTGGTGAAGATGACCAACACGAAATGGCATTGATTGAGTGAGAGCGAAATGAGCAGTGTGGTGAAGATGACCAACACGAAATGGCATTGATTGAGTGAGAGCGAAATGAGCAGTGTGGTGAAGATGACCAACACGAAATGGCATTGATTGAGTGAGAGCGAAATGAGCAGTGTGGTGAAGATGACCAACACGAAATGGCATTGATTGAGTGAGAGCGAAATGAGCAGTGTTGTGAAGATGACCAACACGAAATGGCATTGATTGAGTGAGAGCGAAATGAGCAGTGTGGTGAAGATGACCAACACGAAATGGCATTGATTGAGTGAGAGCGAAATGAGCAGTGTGGTGAAGATGACCAACACGAAATGGCATTGAGTGAGAGCGAAATGAGCAGTGTGGTGAAGATGACCAACACGAAATGGCATTGATTGAGTGAGAGCGAAATGAGCAGTGTGGTGAAGATGACCAACACGAAATGGCATTGATTGAGTGAGAGCGAAATGAGCAATGTGGTGAAGATGACCAACACGAAATGGCATTGATTGAGTGAGAGCGAAATGAGCAGTGTGGTGAAGATGACCAACACGAAATGGCATTGATTGAGTGAGAGCGAAATGAGCAGTGTGGTGAAGATGACCAACACGAAATGGCATTGATTGAGTGAGAGCGAAATGAGCAGTGTGGTGAAGATGACCAACACGAAATGGCATTGATTGAGTGAGAGCGAAATGAGCAGTGTGGTGAAGATGACCAACACGAAATGGCATTGATTGAGTGAGAGCGAAATGAGCAGTGTGGTGAAGATGACCAACACGAAATGGCATTGATTGAGTGAGAGCGAAATGAGCAGTGTGGTGAAGATGACCAACACGAAATGGCATTGATTGAGTGAGAGCGAAATGAGCAGTGTGGTGAAGATGACCAACACGAAATGGCATTGAGTGAGAGCGAAATGAGCAGTGTGGTGAAGATGACCAACACGAAATGGCATTGAGTGAGAGCGAAATGAGCAGTGTGGTGAAGATGACCAACACGAAATGGCATTGATTGAGTGAGAGCGAAATGAGCAGTGTGGTGAAGATGACCAACACGAAATGGCATTGATTGAGTGAGAGCGAAATGAGCAGTGTGGTGAAGATGACCAACACGAAATGGCATTGATTGAGTGAGAGCGAAATGAGCAGTGTGGTGAAGATGACCAACACGAAATGGCATTGAGTGAGAGCGAAATGAGCAGTGTGGTGAAGATGACCAACACGAAATGGCATTGATTGAGTGAGAGCGAAATGAGCAGTGTGGTGAAGATGACCAACACGAAATGGCATTGATTGAGTGAGAGCGAAATGAGCAGTGTGGTGAAGATGACCAACACGAAATGGCATTGATTGAGTGAGAGCGAAATGAGCAGTGTGGTGAAGATGACCAACACGAAATGGCATTGAGTGAGAGCGAAATGAGCAGTGTGGTGAAGATGACCAACACGAAATGGCATTGAGTGAGAGCGAAATGAGCAGTGTGGTGAAGATGACCAACACGAAATGGCATTGAGTGAGAGCGAAATGAGCAGTGTGGTGAAGATGACCAACACGAAATGGCATTGATTGAGTGAGAGCGAAATGAGCAGTGTGGTGAAGATGACCAACACGAAATGGCATTGATTGAGTGAGAGCGAAATGAGCAGTGTGGTGAAGATGACCAACACGAAATGGCATTGATTGAGTGAGAGCGAAATGAGCAGTGTGGTGAAGATGACCAACACGAAATGGCATTGATTGAGTGAGAGCGAAATGAGCAGTGTGGTGAAGATGACCAACACGAAATGGCATTGATTGAGTGAGAGCGAAATGAGCAGTGTGGTGAAGATGACCAACACGAAATGGCATTGAGTGAGAGCGAAATGAGCAGTGTGGTGAAGATGACCAACACGAAATGGCATTGATTGAGTGAGAGCGAAATGAGCAGTGTGGTGAAGATGACCAACACGAAATGGCATTGAGTGAGAGCGAAATGAGCAGTGTGGTGAAGATGACCAACACGAAATGGCATTGATTGAGTGAGAGCGAAATGAGCAGTGTGGTGAAGATGACCAACACGAAATGGCATTGAGTGAGAGCGAAATGAGCAGTGTGGTGAAGATGACCAACACGAAATGGCATTGATTGAGTGAGAGCGAAATGAGCAGTGTGGTGAAGATGACCAACACGAAATGGCATTTGAGTGAGAGCGAAATGAGCAGTGTGGTGAAGATGACCAACACGAAATGGCATTGAGTGAGAGCGAAATGAGCAGTGTGGTGAAGATGACCAACACGAAATGGCATTGATTGAGTGAGAGCGAAATGAGCAGTGTGGTGAAGATGACCAACACGAAATGGCATTGATTGAGTGAGAGCGAAATGAGCAGTGTGGTGAAGATGACCAACACGAAATGGCATTGATTGAGTGAGAGCGAAATGAGCAGTGTGGTGAAGATGACCAACACGAAATGGCATTGATTGAGTGAGAGCGAAATGAGCAGTGTGGTGAAGATGACCAACACGAAATGGCATTGAGTGAGAGCGAAATGAGCAGTGTGGTGAAGATGACCAACACGAAATGGCATTGATTGAGTGAGAGCGAAATGAGCAGTGTGGTGAAGATGACCAACACGAAATGGCATTGAGTGAGAGCGAAATGAGCAGTGTGGTGAAGATGACCAACACGAAATGGCATTGATTGAGTGAGAGCGAAATGAGCAGTGTGGTGAAGATGACCAACACGAAATGGCATTGATTGAGTGAGAGCGAAATGAGCAGTGTGGTGAAGATGACCAACACGAAATGGCATTGATTGAGTGAGAGCGAAATGAGCAGTGTGGTGAAGATGACCAACACGAAATGGCATTGATTGAGTGAGAGCGAAATGAGCAGTGTGGTGAAGATGACCAACACGAAATGGCATTGATTGAGTGAGAGCGAAATGAGCAGTGTGGTGAAGATGACCAACACGAAATGGCATTGATTGAGTGAGAGCGAAATGAGCAGTGTGGTGAAGATGACCAACACGAAATGGCATTGATTGAGTGAGAGCGAAATGAGCAGTGTGGTGAAGATGACCAACACGAAATGGCATTGATTGAGTGAGAGCGAAATGAGCAGTGTGGTGAAGATGACCAACACGAAATGGCATTGATTGAGTGAGAGCGAAATGAGCAGTGTGGTGAAGATGACCAACACGAAATGGCATTGATTGAGTGAGAGCGAAATGAGCAGTGTGGTGAAGATGACCAACACGAAATGGCATTGATTGAGTGAGAGCGAAATGAGCAGTGTGGTGAAGATGACCAACACGAAATGGCATTGATTGAGTGAGAGCGAAATGAGCAGTGTGGTGAAGATGACCAACACGAAATGGCATTGATTGAGTGAGAGCGAAATGAGCAGTGTGGTGAAGATGACCAACACGAAATGGCATTGATTGAGTGAGAGCGAAATGAGCAGTGTGGTGAAGATGACCAACACGAAATGGCATTGATTGAGTGAGAGCGAAATGAGCAGTGTGGTGAAGATGACCAACACGAAATGGCATTGATTGAGTGAGAGCGAAATGAGCAGTGTGGTGAAGATGACCAACACGAAATGGCATTGATTGAGTGAGAGCGAAATGAGCAGTGTGGTGAAGATGACCAACACGAAATGGCATTGATTGAGTGAGAGCGAAATGAGCAGTGTGGTGAAGATGACCAACACGAAATGGCATTGATTGAGTGAGAGCGAAATGAGCAGTGTGGTGAAGATGACCAACACGAAATGGCATTGATTGAGTGAGAGCGAAATGAGCAGTGTGGTGAAGATGACCAACACGAAATGGCATTGATTGAGTGAGAGCGAAATGAGCAGTGTGGTGAAGATGACCAACACGAAATGGCATTGATTGAGTGAGAGCGAAATGAGCAGTGTGGTGAAGATGACCAACACGAAATGGCATTGATTGAGTGAGAGCGAAATGAGCAGTGTGGTGAAGATGACCAACACGAAATGGCATTGATTGAGTGAGAGCGAAATGAGCAGTGTGGTGAAGATGACCAACACGAAATGGCATTGATTGAGTGAGAGCGAAATGAGCAGTGTGGTGAAGATGACCAACACGAAATGGCATTGAGTGAGAGCGAAATGAGCAGTGTGGTGAAGATGACCAACACGAAATGGCATTGATTGAGTGAGAGCGAAATGAGCAGTGTGGTGAAGATGACCAACACGAAATGGCATTGAGTGAGAGCGAAATGAGCAGTGTGGTGAAGATGACCAACACGAAATGGCATTGATTGAGTGAGAGCGAAATGAGCAGTGTGGTGAAGATGACCAACACGAAATGGCATTGATTGAGTGAGAGCGAAATGAGCAGTGTGGTGAAGATGACCAACACGAAATGGCATTGATTGAGTGAGAGCGAAATGAGCAGTGTGGTGAAGATGACCAACACGAAATGGCATTGATTGAGTGAGAGCGAAATGAGCAGTGTGGTGAAGATGACCAACACGAAATGGCATTGATTGAGTGAGAGCGAAATGAGCAGTGTGGTGAAGATGACCAACACGAAATGGCATTGATTGAGTGAGAGCGAAATGAGCAGTGTGGTGAAGATGACCAACACGAAATGGCATTGATTGAGTGAGAGCGAAATGAGCAGTGTGGTGAAGATGACCAACACGAAATGGCATTGATTGAGTGAGAGCGAAATGAGCAGTGTGGTGAAGATGACCAACACGAAATGGCATTGATTGAGTGAGAGCGAAATGAGCAGTGTGGTGAAGATGACCAACACGAAATGGCATTGATTGAGTGAGAGCGAAATGAGCAGTGTGGTGAAGATGACCAACACGAAATGGCATTGATTGAGTGAGAGCGAAATGAGCAGTGTGGTGAAGATGACCAACACGAAATGGCATTGATTGAGTGAGAGCGAAATGAGCAGTGTGGTGAAGATGACCAACACGAAATGGCATTGATTGAGTGAGAGCGAAATGAGCAGTGTGGTGAAGATGACCAACACGAAATGGCATTGATTGAGTGAGAGCGAAATGAGCAGTGTGGTGAAGATGACCAACACGAAATGGCATTGATTGAGTGAGAGCGAAATGAGCAGTGTGGTGAAGATGACCAACACGAAATGGCATTGATTGAGTGAGAGCGAAATGAGCAGTGTGGTGAAGATGACCAACACGAAATGGCATTGAGTGAGAGCGAAATGAGCAGTGTGGTGAAGATGACCAACACGAAATGGCATTGATTGAGTGAGAGCGAAATGAGCAGTGTGGTGAAGATGACCAACACGAAATGGCATTGAGTGAGAGCGAAATGAGCAGTGTGGTGAAGATGACCAACACGAAATGGCATTGAGTGAGAGCGAAATGAGCAGTGTGGTGAAGATGACCAACACGAAATGGCATTGATTGAGTGAGAGCGAAATGAGCAGTGTGGTGAAGATGACCAACACGAAATGGCATTGATTGAGTGAGAGCGAAATGAGCAGTGTGGTGAAGATGACCAACACGAAATGGCATTGATTGAGTGAGAGCGAAATGAGCAGTGTGGTGAAGATGACCAACACGAAATGGCATTGATTGAGTGAGAGCGAAATGAGCAGTGTGGTGAAGATGACCAACACGAAATGGCATTGATTGAGTGAGAGCGAAATGAGCAGTGTGGTGAAGATGACCAACACGAAATGGCATTGATTGAGTGAGAGCGAAATGAGCAGTGTGGTGAAGATGACCAACACGAAATGGCATTGATTGAGTGAGAGCGAAATGAGCAGTGTGGTGAAGATGACCAACACGAAATGGCATTGATTGAGTGAGAGCGAAATGAGCAGTGTGGTGAAGATGACCAACACGAAATGGCATTGATTGAGTGAGAGCGAAATGAGCAGTGTGGTGAAGATGACCAACACGAAATGGCATTGATTGAGTGAGAGCGAAATGAGCAGTGTGGTGAAGATGACCAACACGAAATGGCATTGATTGAGTGAGAGCGAAATGAGCAGTGTGGTGAAGATGACCAACACGAAATGGCATTGAGTGAGAGCGAAATGAGCAGTGTGGTGAAGATGACCAACACGAAATGGCATTGATTGAGTGAGAGCGAAATGAGCAGTGTGGTGAAGATGACCAACACGAAATGGCATTGATTGAGTGAGAGCGAAATGAGCAGTGTGGTGAAGATGACCAACACGAAATGGCATTGATTGAGTGAGAGCGAAATGAGCAGTGTGGTGAAGATGACCAACACGAAATGGCATTGATTGAGTGAGAGCGAAATGAGCAGTGTGGTGAAGATGACCAACACGAAATGGCATTGATTGAGTGAGAGCGAAATGAGCAGTGTGGTGAAGATGACCAACACGAAATGGCATTGATTGAGTGAGAGCGAAATGAGCAGTGTGGTGAAGATGACCAACACGAAATGGCATTGATTGAGTGAGAGCGAAATGAGCAGTGTGGTGAAGATGACCAACACGAAATGGCATTGATTGAGTGAGAGCGAAATGAGCAGTGTGGTGAAGATGACCAACACGAAATGGCATTGATTGAGTGAGAGCGAAATGAGCAGTGTGGTGAAGATGACCAACACGAAATGGCATTGATTGAGTGAGAGCGAAATGAGCAGTGTGGTGAAGATGACCAACACGAAATGGCATTGATTGAGTGAGAGCGAAATGAGCAGTGTGGTGAAGATGACCAACACGAAATGGCATTGATTGAGTGAGAGCGAAATGAGCAGTGTGGTGAAGATGACCAACACGAAATGGCATTGATTGAGTGAGAGCGAAATGAGCAGTGTGGTGAAGATGACCAACACGAAATGGCATTGATTGAGTGAGAGCGAAATGAGCAGTGTGGTGAAGATGACCAACACGAAATGGCATTGAGTGAGAGCGAAATGAGCAGTGTGGTGAAGATGACCAACACGAAATGGCATTGAGTGAGAGCGAAATGAGCAGTGTGGTGAAGATGACCAACACGAAATGGCATTGATTGAGTGAGAGCGAAATGAGCAGTGTGGTGAAGATGACCAACACGAAATGGCATTGATTGAGTGAGAGCGAAATGAGCAGTGTGGTGAAGATGACCAACACGAAATGGCATTGATTGAGTGAGAGCGAAATGAGCAGTGTGGTGAAGATGACCAACACGAAATGGCATTGATTGAGTGAGAGCGAAATGAGCAGTGTGGTGAAGATGACCAACACGAAATGGCATTGATTGAGTGAGAGCGAAATGAGCAGTGTGGTGAAGATGACCAACACGAAATGGCATTGATTGAGTGAGAGCGAAATGAGCAGTGTGGTGAAGATGACCAACACGAAATGGCATTGATTGAGTGAGAGCGAAATGAGCAGTGTGGTGAAGATGACCAACACGAAATGGCATTGATTGAGTGAGAGCGAAATGAGCAGTGTGGTGAAGATGACCAACACGAAATGGCATTGATTGAGTGAGAGCGAAATGAGCAGTGTGGTGAAGATGACCAACACGAAATGGCATTGATTGAGTGAGAGCGAAATGAGCAGTGTGGTGAAGATGACCAACACGAAATGGCATTGATTGAGTGAGAGCGAAATGAGCAGTGTGGTGAAGATGACCAACACGAAATGGCATTGATTGAGTGAGAGCGAAATGAGCAGTGTGGTGAAGATGACCAACACGAAATGGCATTGATTGAGTGAGAGCGAAATGAGCAGTGTGGTGAAGATGACCAACACGAAATGGCATTGATTGAGTGAGAGCGAAATGAGCAGTGTGGTGAAGATGACCAACACGAAATGGCATTGATTGAGTGAGAGCGAAATGAGCAGTGTGGTGAAGATGACCAACACGAAATGGCATTGATTGAGTGAGAGCGAAATGAGCAGTGTGGTGAAGATGACCAACACGAAATGGCATTGAGTGAGAGCGAAATGAGCAGTGTGGTGAAGATGACCAACACGAAATGGCATTGATTGAGTGAGAGCGAAATGAGCAGTGTGGTGAAGATGACCAACACGAAATGGCATTGATTGAGTGAGAGCGAAATGAGCAGTGTGGTGAAGATGACCAACACGAAATGGCATTGAGTGAGAGCGAAATGAGCAGTGTGGTGAAGATGACCAACACGAAATGGCATTGATTGAGTGAGAGCGAAATGAGCAGTGTGGTGAAGATGACCAACACGAAATGGCATTGATTGAGTGAGAGCGAAATGAGCAGTGTGGTGAAGATGACCAACACGAAATGGCATTGATTGAGTGAGAGCGAAATGAGCAGTGTGGTGAAGATGACCAACACGAAATGGCATTGATTGAGTGAGAGCGAAATGAGCAGTGTGGTGAAGATGACCAACACGAAATGGCATTGATTGAGTGAGAGCGAAATGAGCAGTGTGGTGAAGATGACCAACACGAAATGGCATTGATTGAGTGAGAGCGAAATGAGCAGTGTGGTGAAGATGACCAACACGAAATGGCATTGAGTGAGAGCGAAATGAGCAGTGTGGTGAAGATGACCAACACGAAATGGCATTGATTGAGTGAGAGCGAAATGAGCAGTGTGGTGAAGATGACCAACACGAAATGGCATTGATTGAGTGAGAGCGAAATGAGCAGTGTGGTGAAGATGACCAACACGAAATGGCATTGATTGAGTGAGAGCGAAATGAGCAGTGTGGTGAAGATGACCAACACGAAATGGCATTGATTGAGTGAGAGCGAAATGAGCAGTGTGGTGAAGATGACCAACACGAAATGGCATTGAGTGAGAGCGAAATGAGCAGTGTGGTGAAGATGACCAACACGAAATGGCATTGAGTGAGAGCGAAATGAGCAGTGTGGTGAAGATGACCAACACGAAATGGCATTGATTGAGTGAGAGCGAAATGAGCAGTGTGGTGAAGATGACCAACACGAAATGGCATTGATTGAGTGAGAGCGAAATGAGCAGTGTGGTGAAGATGACCAACACGAAATGGCATTGATTGAGTGAGAGCGAAATGAGCAGTGTGGTGAAGATGACCAACACGAAATGGCATTGATTGAGTGAGAGCGAAATGAGCAGTGTGGTGAAGATGACCAACACGAAATGGCATTGATTGAGTGAGAGCGAAATGAGCAGTGTGGTGAAGATGACCAACACGAAATGGCATTGATTGAGTGAGAGCGAAATGAGCAGTGTGGTGAAGATGACCAACACGAAATGGCATTGAGTGAGAGCGAAATGAGCAGTGTGGTGAAGATGACCAACACGAAATGGCATTGATTGAGTGAGAGCGAAATGAGCAGTGTGGTGAAGATGACCAACACGAAATGGCATTGATTGAGTGAGAGCGAAATGAGCAGTGTGGTGAAGATGACCAACACGAAATGGCATTGATTGAGTGAGAGCGAAATGAGCAGTGTGGTGAAGATGACCAACACGAAATGGCATTGATTGAGTGAGAGCGAAATGAGCAGTGTGGTGAAGATGACCAACACGAAATGGCATTGATTGAGTGAGAGCGAAATGAGCAGTGTGGTGAAGATGACCAACACGAAATGGCATTGATTGAGTGAGAGCGAAATGAGCAGTGTGGTGAAGATGACCAACACGAAATGGCATTGATTGAGTGAGAGCGAAATGAGCAGTGTGGTGAAGATGACCAACACGAAATGGCATTGATTGAGTGAGAGCGAAATGAGCAGTGTGGTGAAGATGACCAACACGAAATGGCATTGATTGAGTGAGAGCGAAATGAGCAGTGTGGTGAAGATGACCAACACGAAATGGCATTGATTGAGTGAGAGCGAAATGAGCAGTGTGGTGAAGATGACCAACACGAAATGGCATTGATTGAGTGAGAGCGAAATGAGCAGTGTGGTGAAGATGACCAACACGAAATGGCATTGATTGAGTGAGAGCGAAATGAGCAGTGTGGTGAAGATGACCAACACGAAATGGCATTGAGTGAGAGCGAAATGAGCAGTGTGGTGAAGATGACCAACACGAAATGGCATTGATTGAGTGAGAGCGAAATGAGCAGTGTGGTGAAGATGACCAACACGAAATGGCATTGAGTGAGAGCGAAATGAGCAGTGTGGTGAAGATGACCAACACGAAATGGCATTGAGTGAGAGCGAAATGAGCAGTGTGGTGAAGATGACCAACACGAAATGGCATTGATTGAGTGAGAGCGAAATGAGCAGTGTGGTGAAGATGACCAACACGAAATGGCATTGATTGAGTGAGAGCGAAATGAGCAGTGTGGTGAAGATGACCAACACGAAATGGCATTGATTGAGTGAGAGCGAAATGAGCAGTGTGGTGAAGATGACCAACACGAAATGGCATTGATTGAGTGAGAGCGAAATGAGCAGTGTGGTGAAGATGACCAACACGAAATGGCATTGATTGAGTGAGAGCGAAATGAGCAGTGTGGTGAAGATGACCAACACGAAATGGCATTGATTGAGTGAGAGCGAAATGAGCAGTGTGGTGAAGATGACCAACACGAAATGGCATTGATTGAGTGAGAGCGAAATGAGCAGTGTGGTGAAGATGACCAACACGAAATGGCATTGATTGAGTGAGAGCGAAATGAGCAGTGTGGTGAAGATGACCAACACGAAATGGCATTGATTGAGTGAGAGCGAAATGAGCAGTGTGGTGAAGATGACCAACACGAAATGGCATTGATTGAGTGAGAGCGAAATGAGCAGTGTGGTGAAGATGACCAACACGAAATGGCATTGATTGAGTGAGAGCGAAATGAGCAGTGTGGTGAAGATGACCAACACGAAATGGCATTGATTGAGTGAGAGCGAAATGAGCAGTGTGGTGAAGATGACCAACACGAAATGGCATTGATTGAGTGAGAGCGAAATGAGCAGTGTGGTGAAGATGACCAACACGAAATGGCATTGATTGAGTGAGAGCGAAATGAGCAGTGTGGTGAAGATGACCAACACGAAATGGCATTGATTGAGTGAGAGCGAAATGAGCAGTGTGGTGAAGATGACCAACACGAAATGGCATTGATTGAGTGAGAGCGAAATGAGCAGTGTGGTGAAGATGACCAACACGAAATGGCATTGATTGAGTGAGAGCGAAATGAGCAGTGTGGTGAAGATGACCAACACGAAATGGCATTGATTGAGTGAGAGCGAAATGAGCAGTGTGGTGAAGATGACCAACACGAAATGGCATTGATTGAGTGAGAGCGAAATGAGCAGTGTGGTGAAGATGACCAACACGAAATGGCATTGATTGAGTGAGAGCGAAATGAGCAGTGTGGTGAAGATGACCAACACGAAATGGCATTGATTGAGTGAGAGCGAAATGAGCAGTGTGGTGAAGATGACCAACACGAAATGGCATTGAGTGAGAGCGAAATGAGCAGTGTGGTGAAGATGACCAACACGAAATGGCATTGAGTGAGAGCGAAATGAGCAGTGTGGTGAAGATGACCAACACGAAATGGCATTGATTGAGTGAGAGCGAAATGAGCAGTGTGGTGAAGATGACCAACACGAAATGGCATTGATTGAGTGAGAGCGAAATGAGCAGTGTGGTGAAGATGACCAACACGAAATGGCATTGATTGAGTGAGAGCGAAATGAGCAGTGTGGTGAAGATGACCAACACGAAATGGCATTGATTGAGTGAGAGCGAAATGAGCAGTGTGGTGAAGATGACCAACACGAAATGGCATTGAGTGAGAGCGAAATGAGCAGTGTGGTGAAGATGACCAACACGAAATGGCATTGATTGAGTGAGAGCGAAATGAGCAGTGTGGTGAAGATGACCAACACGAAATGGCATTGATTGAGTGAGAGCGAAATGAGCAGTGTGGTGAAGATGACCAACACGAAATGGCATTGATTGAGTGAGAGCGAAATGAGCAGTGTGGTGAAGATGACCAACACGAAATGGCATTGATTGAGTGAGAGCGAAATGAGCAGTGTGGTGAAGATGACCAACACGAAATGGCATTGATTGAGAGCGAAATGAGCAGTGTGGTGAAGATGACCAACACGAAATGGCATTGATTGAGTGAGAGCGAAATGAGCAGTGTGGTGAAGATGACCAACACGAAATGGCATTGATTGAGTGAGAGCGAAATGAGCAGTGTGGTGAAGATGACCAACACGAAATGGCATTGATTGAGTGAGAGCGAAATGAGCAGTGTGGTGAAGATGACCAACACGAAATGGCATTGATTGAGTGAGAGCGAAATGAGCAGTGTGGTGAAGATGACCAACACGAAATGGCATTGATTGAGTGAGAGCGAAATGAGCAGTGTGGTGAAGATGACCAACACGAAATGGCATTGAGTGAGAGCGAAATGAGCAGTGTGGTGAAGATGACCAACACGAAATGGCATTGATTGAGTGAGAGCGAAATGAGCAGTGTGGTGAAGATGACCAACACGAAATGGCATTGATTGAGTGAGAGCGAAATGAGCAGTGTGGTGAAGATGACCAACACGAAATGGCATTGAGTGAGAGCGAAATGAGCAGTGTGGTGAAGATGACCAACACGAAATGGCATTGATTGAGTGAGAGCGAAATGAGCAGTGTGGTGAAGATGACCAACACGAAATGGCATTGAGTGAGAGCGAAATGAGCAGTGTGGTGAAGATGACCAACACGAAATGGCATTGAGTGAGAGCGAAATGAGCAGTGTGGTGAAGATGACCAACACGAAATGGCATTGATTGAGTGAGAGCGAAATGAGCAGTGTGGTGAAGATGACCAACACGAAATGGCATTGATTGAGTGAGAGCGAAATGAGCAGTGTGGTGAAGATGACCAACACGAAATGGCATTGATTGAGTGAGAGCGAAATGAGCAGTGTGGTGAAGATGACCAACACGAAATGGCATTGATTGAGTGAGAGCGAAATGAGCAGTGTGGTGAAGATGACCAACACGAAATGGCATTGATTGAGTGAGAGCGAAATGAGCAGTGTGGTGAAGATGACCAACACGAAATGGCATTGATTGAGTGAGAGCGAAATGAGCAGTGTGGTGAAGATGACCAACACGAAATGGCATTGATTGAGTGAGAGCGAAATGAGCAGTGTGGTGAAGATGACCAACACGAAATGGCATTGATTGAGTGAGAGCGAAATGAGCAGTGTGGTGAAGATGACCAACACGAAATGGCATTGATTGAGTGAGAGCGAAATGAGCAGTGTGGTGAAGATGACCAACACGAAATGGCATTGATTGAGTGAGAGCGAAATGAGCAGTGTGGTGAAGATGACCAACACGAAATGGCATTGATTGAGTGAGAGCGAAATGAGCAGTGTGGTGAAGATGACCAACACGAAATGGCATTGATTGAGTGAGAGCGAAATGAGCAGTGTGGTGAAGATGACCAACACGAAATGGCATTGATTGAGTGAGAGCGAAATGAGCAGTGTGGTGAAGATGACCAACACGAAATGGCATTGATTGAGTGAGAGCGAAATGAGCAGTGTGGTGAAGATGACCAACACGAAATGGCATTGATTGAGTGAGAGCGAAATGAGCAGTGTGGTGAAGATGACCAACACGAAATGGCATTGATTGAGTGAGAGCGAAATGAGCAGTGTGGTGAAGATGACCAACACGAAATGGCATTGATTGAGTGAGAGCGAAATGAGCAGTGTGGTGAAGATGACCAACACGAAATGGCATTGATTGAGTGAGAGCGAAATGAGCAGTGTGGTGAAGATGACCAACACGAAATGGCATTGATTGAGTGAGAGCGAAATGAGCAGTGTGGTGAAGATGACCAACACGAAATGGCATTGATTGAGTGAGAGCGAAATGAGCAGTGTGGTGAAGATGACCAACACGAAATGGCATTGATTGAGTGAGAGCGAAATGAGCAGTGTGGTGAAGATGACCAACACGAAATGGCATTGATTGAGTGAGAGCGAAATGAGCAGTGTGGTGAAGATGACCAACACGAAATGGCATTGATTGAGTGAGAGCGAAATGAGCAGTGTGGTGAAGATGACCAACACGAAATGGCATTGATTGAGTGAGAGCGAAATGAGCAGTGTGGTGAAGATGACCAACACGAAATGGCATTGATTGAGTGAGAGCGAAATGAGCAGTGTGGTGAAGATGACCAACACGAAATGGCATTGATTGAGTGAGAGCGAAATGAGCAGTGTGGTGAAGATGACCAACACGAAATGGCATTGATTGAGTGAGAGCGAAATGAGCAGTGTGGTGAAGATGACCAACACGAAATGGCATTGAGTGAGAGCGAAATGAGCAGTGTGGTGAAGATGACCAACACGAAATGGCATTGATTGAGTGAGAGCGAAATGAGCAGTGTGGTGAAGATGACCAACACGAAATGGCATTGATTGAGTGAGAGCGAAATGAGCAGTGTGGTGAAGATGACCAACACGAAATGGCATTGATTGAGTGAGAGCGAAATGAGCAGTGTGGTGAAGATGACCAACACGAAATGGCATTGATTGAGTGAGAGCGAAATGAGCAGTGTGGTGAAGATGACCAACACGAAATGGCATTGATTGAGTGAGAGCGAAATGAGCAGTGTGGTGAAGATGACCAACACGAAATGGCATTGATTGAGTGAGAGCGAAATGAGCAGTGTGGTGAAGATGACCAACACGAAATGGCATTGATTGAGTGAGAGCGAAATGAGCAGTGTGGTGAAGATGACCAACACGAAATGGCATTGATTGAGTGAGAGCGAAATGAGCAGTGTGGTGAAGATGACCAACACGAAATGGCATTGATTGAGTGAGAGCGAAATGAGCAGTGTGGTGAAGATGACCAACACGAAATGGCATTGATTGAGTGAGAGCGAAATGAGCAGTGTGGTGAAGATGACCAACACGAAATGGCATTGATTGAGTGAGAGCGAAATGAGCAGTGTGGTGAAGATGACCAACACGAAATGGCATTGATTGAGTGAGAGCGAAATGAGCAGTGTGGTGAAGATGACCAACACGAAATGGCATTGATTGAGTGAGAGCGAAATGAGCAGTGTGGTGAAGATGACCAACACGAAATGGCATTGATTGAGTGAGAGCGAAATGAGCAGTGTGGTGAAGATGACCAACACGAAATGGCATTGATTGAGTGAGAGCGAAATGAGCAGTGTGGTGAAGATGACCAACACGAAATGGCATTGATTGAGTGAGAGCGAAATGAGCAGTGTGGTGAAGATGACCAACACGAAATGGCATTGATTGAGTGAGAGCGAAATGAGCAGTGTGGTGAAGATGACCAACACGAAATGGCATTGATTGAGTGAGAGCGAAATGAGCAGTGTGGTGAAGATGACCAACACGAAATGGCATTGATTGAGTGAGAGCGAAATGAGCAGTGTGGTGAAGATGACCAACACGAAATGGCATTGATTGAGTGAGAGCGAAATGAGCAGTGTGGTGAAGATGACCAACACGAAATGGCATTGATTGAGTGAGAGCGAAATGAGCAGTGTGGTGAAGATGACCAACACGAAATGGCATTGATTGAGTGAGAGCGAAATGAGCAGTGTGGTGAAGATGACCAACACGAAATGGCATTGATTGAGTGAGAGCGAAATGAGCAGTGTGGTGAAGATGACCAACACGAAATGGCATTGATTGAGTGAGAGCGAAATGAGCAGTGTGGTGAAGATGACCAACACGAAATGGCATTGATTGAGTGAGAGCGAAATGAGCAGTGTGGTGAAGATGACCAACACGAAATGGCATTGATTGAGTGAGAGCGAAATGAGCAGTGTGGTGAAGATGACCAACACGAAATGGCATTGATTGAGTGAGAGCGAAATGAGCAGTGTGGTGAAGATGACCAACACGAAATGGCATTGATTGAGTGAGAGCGAAATGAGCAGTGTGGTGAAGATGACCAACACGAAATGGCATTGATTGAGTGAGAGCGAAATGAGCAGTGTGGTGAAGATGACCAACACGAAATGGCATTGATTGAGTGAGAGCGAAATGAGCAGTGTGGTGAAGATGACCAACACGAAATGGCATTGATTGAGTGAGAGCGAAATGAGCAGTGTGGTGAAGATGACCAACACGAAATGGCATTGATTGAGTGAGAGCGAAATGAGCAGTGTGGTGAAGATGACCAACACGAAATGGCATTGATTGAGTGAGAGCGAAATGAGCAGTGTGGTGAAGATGACCAACACGAAATGGCATTGATTGAGTGAGAGCGAAATGAGCAGTGTGGTGAAGATGACCAACACGAAATGGCATTGATTGAGTGAGAGCGAAATGAGCAGTGTGGTGAAGATGACCAACACGAAATGGCATTGATTGAGTGAGAGCGAAATGAGCAGTGTGGTGAAGATGACCAACACGAAATGGCATTGATTGAGTGAGAGCGAAATGAGCAGTGTGGTGAAGATGACCAACACGAAATGGCATTGATTGAGTGAGAGCGAAATGAGCAGTGTGGTGAAGATGACCAACACGAAATGGCATTGATTGAGTGAGAGCGAAATGAGCAGTGTGGTGAAGATGACCAACACGAAATGGCATTGATTGAGTGAGAGCGAAATGAGCAGTGTGGTGAAGATGACCAACACGAAATGGCATTGATTGAGTGAGAGCGAAATGAGCAGTGTGGTGAAGATGACCAACACGAAATGGCATTGATTGAGTGAGAGCGAAATGAGCAGTGTGGTGAAGATGACCAACACGAAATGGCATTGATTGAGTGAGAGCGAAATGAGCAGTGTGGTGAAGATGACCAACACGAAATGGCATTGATTGAGTGAGAGCGAAATGAGCAGTGTGGTGAAGATGACCAACACGAAATGGCATTGATTGAGTGAGAGCGAAATGAGCAGTGTGGTGAAGATGACCAACACGAAATGGCATTGATTGAGTGAGAGCGAAATGAGCAGTGTGGTGAAGATGACCAACACGAAATGGCATTGATTGAGTGAGAGCGAAATGAGCAGTGTGGTGAAGATGACCAACACGAAATGGCATTGAGTGAGAGCGAAATGAGCAGTGTGGTGAAGATGACCAACACGAAATGGCATTGATTGAGTGAGAGCGAAATGAGCAGTGTGGTGAAGATGACCAACACGAAATGGCATTGATTGAGTGAGAGCGAAATGAGCAGTGTGGTGAAGATGACCAACACGAAATGGCATTGATTGAGTGAGAGCGAAATGAGCAGTGTGGTGAAGATGACCAACACGAAATGGCATTGATTGAGTGAGAGCGAAATGAGCAGTGTGGTGAAGATGACCAACACGAAATGGCATTGATTGAGTGAGAGCGAAATGAGCAGTGTGGTGAAGATGACCAACACGAAATGGCATTGAGTGAGAGCGAAATGAGCAGTGTGGTGAAGATGACCAACACGAAATGGCATTGATTGAGTGAGAGCGAAATGAGCAGTGTGGTGAAGATGACCAACACGAAATGGCATTGATTGAGTGAGAGCGAAATGAGCAGTGTGGTGAAGATGACCAACACGAAATGGCATTGATTGAGTGAGAGCGAAATGAGCAGTGTGGTGAAGATGACCAACACGAAATGGCATTGATTGAGTGAGAGCGAAATGAGCAGTGTGGTGAAGATGACCAACACGAAATGGCATTGATTGAGTGAGAGCGAAATGAGCAGTGTGGTGAAGATGACCAACACGAAATGGCATTGATTGAGTGAGAGCGAAATGAGCAGTGTGGTGAAGATGACCAACACGAAATGGCATTGATTGAGTGAGAGCGAAATGAGCAGTGTGGTGAAGATGACCAACACGAAATGGCATTGATTGAGTGAGAGCGAAATGAGCAGTGTGGTGAAGATGACCAACACGAAATGGCATTGATTGAGTGAGAGCGAAATGAGCAGTGTGGTGAAGATGACCAACACGAAATGGCATTGATTGAGTGAGAGCGAAATGAGCAGTGTGGTGAAGATGACCAACACGAAATGGCATTGATTGAGTGAGAGCGAAATGAGCAGTGTGGTGAAGATGACCAACACGAAATGGCATTGATTGAGTGAGAGCGAAATGAGCAGTGTGGTGAAGATGACCAACACGAAATGGCATTGATTGAGTGAGAGCGAAATGAGCAGTGTGGTGAAGATGACCAACACGAAATGGCATTGATTGAGTGAGAGCGAAATGAGCAGTGTGGTGAAGATGACCAACACGAAATGGCATTGATTGAGTGAGAGCGAAATGAGCAGTGTGGTGAAGATGACCAACACGAAATGGCATTGATTGAGTGAGAGCGAAATGAGCAGTGTGGTGAAGATGACCAACACGAAATGGCATTGATTGAGTGAGAGCGAAATGAGCAGTGTGGTGAAGATGACCAACACGAAATGGCATTGATTGAGTGAGAGCGAAATGAGCAGTGTGGTGAAGATGACCAACACGAAATGGCATTGAGTGAGAGCGAAATGAGCAGTGTGGTGAAGATGACCAACACGAAATGGCATTGATTGAGTGAGAGCGAAATGAGCAGTGTGGTGAAGATGACCAACACGAAATGGCATTGATTGAGTGAGAGCGAAATGAGCAGTGTGGTGAAGATGACCAACACGAAATGGCATTGATTGAGTGAGAGCGAAATGAGCAGTGTGGTGAAGATGACCAACACGAAATGGCATTGATTGAGTGAGAGCGAAATGAGCAGTGTGGTGAAGATGACCAACACGAAATGGCATTGATTGAGTGAGAGCGAAATGAGCAGTGTGGTGAAGATGACCAACACGAAATGGCATTGATTGAGTGAGAGCGAAATGAGCAGTGTGGTGAAGATGACCAACACGAAATGGCATTGATTGAGTGAGAGCGAAATGAGCAGTGTGGTGAAGATGACCAACACGAAATGGCATTGATTGAGTGAGAGCGAAATGAGCAGTGTGGTGAAGATGACCAACACGAAATGGCATTGATTGAGTGAGAGCGAAATGAGCAGTGTGGTGAAGATGACCAACACGAAATGGCATTGATTGAGTGAGAGCGAAATGAGCAGTGTGGTGAAGATGACCAACACGAAATGGCATTGATTGAGTGAGAGCGAAATGAGCAGTGTGGTGAAGATGACCAACACGAAATGGCATTGATTGAGTGAGAGCGAAATGAGCAGTGTGGTGAAGATGACCAACACGAAATGGCATTGATTGAGTGAGAGCGAAATGAGCAGTGTGGTGAAGATGACCAACACGAAATGGCATTGATTGAGTGAGAGCGAAATGAGCAGTGTGGTGAAGATGACCAACACGAAATGGCATTGATTGAGTGAGAGCGAAATGAGCAGTGTGGTGAAGATGACCAACACGAAATGGCATTGATTGAGTGAGAGCGAAATGAGCAGTGTGGTGAAGATGACCAACACGAAATGGCATTGATTGAGTGAGAGCGAAATGAGCAGTGTGGTGAAGATGACCAACACGAAATGGCATTGATTGAGTGAGAGCGAAATGAGCAGTGTGGTGAAGATGACCAACACGAAATGGCATTGAGTGAGAGCGAAATGAGCAGTGTGGTGAAGATGACCAACACGAAATGGCATTGATTGAGTGAGAGCGAAATGAGCAGTGTGGTGAAGATGACCAACACGAAATGGCATTGATTGAGTGAGAGCGAAATGAGCAGTGTGGTGAAGATGACCAACACGAAATGGCATTGATTGAGTGAGAGCGAAATGAGCAGTGTGGTGAAGATGACCAACACGAAATGGCATTGATTGAGTGAGAGCGAAATGAGCAGTGTGGTGAAGATGACCAACACGAAATGGCATTGATTGAGTGAGAGCGAAATGAGCAGTGTGGTGAAGATGACCAACACGAAATGGCATTGAGTGAGAGCGAAATGAGCAGTGTGGTGAAGATGACCAACACGAAATGGCATTGATTGAGTGAGAGCGAAATGAGCAGTGTGGTGAAGATGACCAACACGAAATGGCATTGATTGAGTGAGAGCGAAATGAGCAGTGTGGTGAAGATGACCAACACGAAATGGCATTGATTGAGTGAGAGCGAAATGAGCAGTGTGGTGAAGATGACCAACACGAAATGGCATTGATTGAGTGAGAGCGAAATGAGCAGTGTGGTGAAGATGACCAACACGAAATGGCATTGATTGAGTGAGAGCGAAATGAGCAGTGTGGTGAAGATGACCAACACGAAATGGCATTGAGTGAGAGCGAAATGAGCAGTGTGGTGAAGATGACCAACACGAAATGGCATTGATTGAGTGAGAGCGAAATGAGCAGTGTGGTGAAGATGACCAACACGAAATGGCATTGATTGAGTGAGAGCGAAATGAGCAGTGTGGTGAAGATGACCAACACGAAATGGCATTGATTGAGTGAGAGCGAAATGAGCAGTGTGGTGAAGATGACCAACACGAAATGGCATTGATTGAGTGAGAGCGAAATGAGCAGTGTGGTGAAGATGACCAACACGAAATGGCATTGATTGAGTGAGAGCGAAATGAGCAGTGTGGTGAAGATGACCAACACGAAATGGCATTGAGTGAGAGCGAAATGAGCAGTGTGGTGAAGATGACCAACACGAAATGGCATTGATTGAGTGAGAGCGAAATGAGCAGTGTGGTGAAGATGACCAACACGAAATGGCATTGAGTGAGAGCGAAATGAGCAGTGTGGTGAAGATGACCAACACGAAATGGCATTGAGTGAGAGCGAAATGAGCAGTGTGGTGAAGATGACCAACACGAAATGGCATTGATTGAGTGAGAGCGAAATGAGCAGTGTGGTGAAGATGACCAACACGAAATGGCATTGATTGAGTGAGAGCGAAATGAGCAGTGTGGTGAAGATGACCAACACGAAATGGCATTGATTGAGTGAGAGCGAAATGAGCAGTGTGGTGAAGATGACCAACACGAAATGGCATTGATTGAGTGAGAGCGAAATGAGCAGTGTGGTGAAGATGACCAACACGAAATGGCATTGAGTGAGAGCGAAATGAGCAGTGTGGTGAAGATGACCAACACGAAATGGCATTGATTGAGTGAGAGCGAAATGAGCAGTGTGGTGAAGATGACCAACACGAAATGGCATTGATTGAGTGAGAGCGAAATGAGCAGTGTGGTGAAGATGACCAACACGAAATGGCATTGATTGAGTGAGAGCGAAATGAGCAGTGTGGTGAAGATGACCAACACGAAATGGCATTGATTGAGTGAGAGCGAAATGAGCAGTGTGGTGAAGATGACCAACACGAAATGGCATTGATTGAGTGAGAGCGAAATGAGCAGTGTGGTGAAGATGACCAACACGAAATGGCATTGATTGAGTGAGAGCGAAATGAGCAGTGTGGTGAAGATGACCAACACGAAATGGCATTGATTGAGTGAGAGCGAAATGAGCAGTGTGGTGAAGATGACCAACACGAAATGGCATTGATTGAGTGAGAGCGAAATGAGCAGTGTGGTGAAGATGACCAACACGAAATGGCATTGATTGAGTGAGAGCGAAATGAGCAGTGTGGTGAAGATGACCAACACGAAATGGCATTGATTGAGTGAGAGCGAAATGAGCAGTGTGGTGAAGATGACCAACACGAAATGGCATTGAGTGAGAGCGAAATGAGCAGTGTGGTGAAGATGACCAACACGAAATGGCATTGATTGAGTGAGAGCGAAATGAGCAGTGTGGTGAAGATGACCAACACGAAATGGCATTGATTGAGTGAGAGCGAAATGAGCAGTGTGGTGAAGATGACCAACACGAAATGGCATTGATTGAGTGAGAGCGAAATGAGCAGTGTGGTGAAGATGACCAACACGAAATGGCATTGATTGAGTGAGAGCGAAATGAGCAGTGTGGTGAAGATGACCAACACGAAATGGCATTGATTGAGTGAGAGCGAAATGAGCAGTGTGGTGAAGATGACCAACACGAAATGGCATTGATTGAGTGAGAGCGAAATGAGCAGTGTGGTGAAGATGACCAACACGAAATGGCATTGATTGAGTGAGAGCGAAATGAGCAGTGTGGTGAAGATGACCAACACGAAATGGCATTGATTGAGTGAGAGCGAAATGAGCAGTGTGGTGAAGATGACCAACACGAAATGGCATTGATTGAGTGAGAGCGAAATGAGCAGTGTGGTGAAGATGACCAACACGAAATGGCATTGATTGAGTGAGAGCGAAATGAGCAGTGTGGTGAAGATGACCAACACGAAATGGCATTGATTGAGTGAGAGCGAAATGAGCAGTGTGGTGAAGATGACCAACACGAAATGGCATTGATTGAGTGAGAGCGAAATGAGCAGTGTGGTGAAGATGACCAACACGAAATGGCATTGATTGAGTGAGAGCGAAATGAGCAGTGTGGTGAAGATGACCAACACGAAATGGCATTGAGTGAGAGCGAAATGAGCAGTGTGGTGAAGATGACCAACACGAAATGGCATTGATTGAGTGAGAGCGAAATGAGCAGTGTGGTGAAGATGACCAACACGAAATGGCATTGATTGAGTGAGAGCGAAATGAGCAGTGTGGTGAAGATGACCAACACGAAATGGCATTGATTGAGTGAGAGCGAAATGAGCAGTGTGGTGAAGATGACCAACACGAAATGGCATTGATTGAGTGAGAGCGAAATGAGCAGTGTGGTGAAGATGACCAACACGAAATGGCATTGAGTGAGAGCGAAATGAGCAGTGTGGTGAAGATGACCAACACGAAATGGCATTGATTGAGTGAGAGCGAAATGAGCAGTGTGGTGAAGATGACCAACACGAAATGGCATTGATTGAGTGAGAGCGAAATGAGCAGTGTGGTGAAGATGACCAACACGAAATGGCATTGATTGAGTGAGAGCGAAATGAGCAGTGTGGTGAAGATGACCAACACGAAATGGCATTGATTGAGTGAGAGCGAAATGAGCAGTGTGGTGAAGATGACCAACACGAAATGGCATTGATTGAGTGAGAGCGAAATGAGCAGTGTGGTGAAGATGACCAACACGAAATGGCATTGATTGAGTGAGAGCGAAATGAGCAGTGTGGTGAAGATGACCAACACGAAATGGCATTGATTGAGTGAGAGCGAAATGAGCAGTGTGGTGAAGATGACCAACACGAAATGGCATTGATTGAGTGAGAGCGAAATGAGCAGTGTGGTGAAGATGACCAACACGAAATGGCATTGATTGAGTGAGAGCGAAATGAGCAGTGTGGTGAAGATGACCAACACGAAATGGCATTGATTGAGTGAGAGCGAAATGAGCAGTGTGGTGAAGATGACCAACACGAAATGGCATTGAGTGAGAGCGAAATGAGCAGTGTGGTGAAGATGACCAACACGAAATGGCATTGATTGAGTGAGAGCGAAATGAGCAGTGTGGTGAAGATGACCAACACGAAATGGCATTGATTGAGTGAGAGCGAAATGAGCAGTGTGGTGAAGATGACCAACACGAAATGGCATTGATTGAGTGAGAGCGAAATGAGCAGTGTGGTGAAGATGACCAACACGAAATGGCATTGAGTGAGAGCGAAATGAGCAGTGTGGTGAAGATGACCAACACGAAATGGCATTGATTGAGTGAGAGCGAAATGAGCAGTGTGGTGAAGATGACCAACACGAAATGGCATTGATTGAGTGAGAGCGAAATGAGCAGTGTGGTGAAGATGACCAACACGAAATGGCATTGAGTGAGAGCGAAATGAGCAGTGTGGTGAAGATGACCAACACGAAATGGCATTGATTGAGTGAGAGCGAAATGAGCAGTGTGGTGAAGATGACCAACACGAAATGGCATTGAGTGAGAGCGAAATGAGCAGTGTGGTGAAGATGACCAACACGAAATGGCATTGATTGAGTGAGAGCGAAATGAGCAGTGTGGTGAAGATGACCAACACGAAATGGCATTGATTGAGTGAGAGCGAAATGAGCAGTGTGGTGAAGATGACCAACACGAAATGGCATTGATTGAGTGAGAGCGAAATGAGCAGTGTGGTGAAGATGACCAACACGAAATGGCATTGAGTGAGAGCGAAATGAGCAGTGTGGTGAAGATGACCAACACGAAATGGCATTGATTGAGTGAGAGCGAAATGAGCAGTGTGGTGAAGATGACCAACACGAAATGGCATTGAGTGAGAGCGAAATGAGCAGTGTGGTGAAGATGACCAACACGAAATGGCATTGATTGAGTGAGAGCGAAATGAGCAGTGTGGTGAAGATGACCAACACGAAATGGCATTGAGTGAGAGCGAAATGAGCAGTGTGGTGAAGATGACCAACACGAAATGGCATTGATTGAGTGAGAGCGAAATGAGCAGTGTGGTGAAGATGACCAACACGAAATGGCATTGATTGAGTGAGAGCGAAATGAGCAGTGTGGTGAAGATGACCAACACGAAATGGCATTGATTGAGTGAGAGCGAAATGAGCAGTGTGGTGAAGATGACCAACACGAAATGGCATTGAGTGAGAGCGAAATGAGCAGTGTGGTGAAGATGACCAACACGAAATGGCATTGATTGAGTGAGAGCGAAATGAGCAGTGTGGTGAAGATGACCAACACGAAATGGCATTGATTGAGTGAGAGCGAAATGAGCAGTGTGGTGAAGATGACCAACACGAAATGGCATTGATTGAGTGAGAGCGAAATGAGCAGTGTGGTGAAGATGACCAACACGAAATGGCATTGATTGAGTGAGAGCGAAATGAGCAGTGTGGTGAAGATGACCAACACGAAATGGCATTGATTGAGTGAGAGCGAAATGAGCAGTGTGGTGAAGATGACCAACACGAAATGGCATTGAGTGAGAGCGAAATGAGCAGTGTGGTGAAGATGACCAACACGAAATGGCATTGATTGAGTGAGAGCGAAATGAGCAGTGTGGTGAAGATGACCAACACGAAATGGCATTGATTGAGTGAGAGCGAAATGAGCAGTGTGGTGAAGATGACCAACACGAAATGGCATTGATTGAGTGAGAGCGAAATGAGCAGTGTGGTGAAGATGACCAACACGAAATGGCATTGATTGAGTGAGAGCGAAATGAGCAGTGTGGTGAAGATGACCAACACGAAATGGCATTGAGTGAGAGCGAAATGAGCAGTGTGGTGAAGATGACCAACACGAAATGGCATTGATTGAGTGAGAGCGAAATGAGCAGTGTGGTGAAGATGACCAACACGAAATGGCATTGAGTGAGAGCGAAATGAGCAGTGTGGTGAAGATGACCAACACGAAATGGCATTGATTGAGTGAGAGCGAAATGAGCAGTGTGGTGAAGATGACCAACACGAAATGGCATTGATTGAGTGAGAGCGAAATGAGCAGTGTGGTGAAGATGACCAACACGAAATGGCATTGATTGAGTGAGAGCGAAATGAGCAGTGTGGTGAAGATGACCAACACGAAATGGCATTGATTGAGTGAGAGCGAAATGAGCAGTGTGGTGAAGATGACCAACACGAAATGGCATTGATTGAGTGAGAGCGAAATGAGCAGTGTGGTGAAGATGACCAACACGAAATGGCATTGAGTGAGAGCGAAATGAGCAGTGTGGTGAAGATGACCAACACGAAATGGCATTGATTGAGTGAGAGCGAAATGAGCAGTGTGGTGAAGATGACCAACACGAAATGGCATTGATTGAGTGAGAGCGAAATGAGCAGTGTGGTGAAGATGACCAACACGAAATGGCATTGAGTGAGAGCGAAATGAGCAGTGTGGTGAAGATGACCAACACGAAATGGCATTGATTGAGTGAGAGCGAAATGAGCAGTGTGGTGAAGATGACCAACACGAAATGGCATTGATTGAGTGAGAGCGAAATGAGCAGTGTGGTGAAGATGACCAACACGAAATGGCATTGAGTGAGAGCGAAATGAGCAGTGTGGTGAAGATGACCAACACGAAATGGCATTGATTGAGTGAGAGCGAAATGAGCAGTGTGGTGAAGATGACCAACACGAAATGGCATTGATTGAGTGAGAGCGAAATGAGCAGTGTGGTGAAGATGACCAACACGAAATGGCATTGATTGAGTGAGAGCGAAATGAGCAGTGTGGTGAAGATGACCAACACGAAATGGCATTGATTGAGTGAGAGCGAAATGAGCAGTGTGGTGAAGATGACCAACACGAAATGGCATTGAGTGAGAGCGAAATGAGCAGTGTGGTGAAGATGACCAACACGAAATGGCATTGATTGAGTGAGAGCGAAATGAGCAGTGTGGTGAAGATGACCAACACGAAATGGCATTGAGTGAGAGCGAAATGAGCAGTGTGGTGAAGATGACCAACACGAAATGGCATTGATTGAGTGAGAGCGAAATGAGCAGTGTGGTGAAGATGACCAACACGAAATGGCATTGATTGAGTGAGAGCGAAATGAGCAGTGTGGTGAAGATGACCAACACGAAATGGCATTGAGTGAGAGCGAAATGAGCAGTGTGGTGAAGATGACCAACACGAAATGGCATTGAGTGAGAGCGAAATGAGCAGTGTGGTGAAGATGACCAACACGAAATGGCATTGATTGAGTGAGAGCGAAATGAGCAGTGTGGTGAAGATGACCAACACGAAATGGCATTGATTGAGTGAGAGCGAAATGAGCAGTGTGGTGAAGATGACCAACACGAAATGGCATTGAGTGAGAGCGAAATGAGCAGTGTGGTGAAGATGACCAACACGAAATGGCATTGATGAGTGAGAGCGAAAGAGCAGTGTGGTGAAGATGACCAACACGAAATGGCATTGATTGAGTGAGAGCGAAATGAGCAGTGTGGTGAAGATGACAACACGAAATGGCATTGAGTGAGAGCGAAATGAGCAGTGTGGTGAAGATGACCAACACGAAATGGCATTGATTAGTGAGAGCGAAATGAGCAGTGTGGTGAAGATGACCAACACGAAATGGCATTGAGTGAGAGCGAAATGAGCATGTGGTGAATGACCACACGAAATGGCATTGATTGAGTGAGAGCGAAATGAGCAGTGTGGTGAAGATGACCAACACGAAATGGCATTGATGAGTGAGAGCGAAATGAGCAGTGTGGTGAAGATGACCACCAAATGGCATTGAGTGAGAGCGAATGAGCAG
>MRSW03000090.1:0-28616 GCA_001923025.3 Taenia multiceps | reverse complement strand
GTGCGAAATGAGCAGTGTGGTAAGATGACCAACACGAAATGGCATTGATTGATGAGAGCGAAATGAGCATGTGGTGAGATGACCAACACGAAATGGCATTGATTGAGTGAGAGCGAAATGAGCAGTGTGGTGAAGATGACCAACACGAAATGGCATTGATTGCGAGCGAAATGCAGTGTGGTGAAGATGACCAACACGAAATGGCATTGATGAGTGAGCGCGAAATGAGCAGTGTGTGAAGATACCAACACGAAATGGCATTGAGTGAAGCGAATGAGCAGTGTGGTGAAGATGACCACACGAATGGCATTGAGTGAGAGCGAATGAGCAGTGTGTTAAGATGACCAACACGAAATGGCATTGATTGAGTGAGAGCGAATGAGCAGTGTGGTGAAGATGACCAACACGAAATGGCATTGATTGAGCGAGATGAGCAGTGTGGTGAAGATGAACCAACACGAAATGGCATTGATTGATGAGAGCGAAATGGCATGTGGTGAAGATGACCAACACGAAATGGCATTGAGTGAGAGCGAAATGAGCATGTGGTGAGATGACCACCGAAATGGCATTGATTGAGTGAGCGAAATGAGCGTGTGTGTGAAGATGACCAACACGAAAGGCATTGATTGAGTGAGCGAATGAGCATGTGGTGAAGATGACCACACGAAATGGCATTGATTGAGTGAGAGCGAAATGAGCAGTGTGGTGAAGAGACCAACACGAAATGGCATTGATGAGAGCGAAATGAGCATTGTTGAAGATGACCAACCGAAATGGCATTGATTTGAGTGAGAGCGAAATGAGCATGTGGTGAAGATGACCAACACGAAATGGCATTGATTGAGTGAGAGCGAAATGAGCAGTGTGGTGAAGATGACCAACACGAAATGGCATTGATTGAGTGAGAGCGAAATGAGCAGTGTGGTGAAGATGACCAACACGAAATGGCATTGATTGTGAGAGCGAATGAGCATGTGGGTGAAGATGACCAACACGAAATGGCATTGATTGAGTGAGAGCGAAATGAGCAGTGTGGTGAAGATGACCAACACGAAATGGCATTGATTGAGTGAGAGCGAAATGAGCAGTGTGGTGAAGATGACCAACACGAAATGGCATTGATTGAGTGAGAGCGAAATGAGCAGTGTGGTGAAGATGACCAACACGAAATGGCATTGATTGAGTGAGAGCGAAATGAGCAGTGTGGTGAATATGACCAACACGAAATGGCATTGATTGAGTGAGAGCGAAATGAGCAGTGTGGTGAAGATGACCAACACGAAATGGCATTGATTGAGTGAGAGCGAAATGAGCAGTGTGGTGAAGATGACCAACACGAAATGGCATTGATTGAGTGAGAGCGAAATGAGCAGTGTGGTGAAGATGACCAACACGAAATGGCATTGATTGAGTGAGAGCGAAATGAGCAGTGTGGTGAAGATGACCAACACGAAATGGCATTGATTGAGTGAGAGCGAAATGAGCAGTGTGGTGAAGATGACCAACACGAAATGGCATTGATTGATTGAGAGCGAAATGAGCAGTGTGGTGAAGATGACCAACACGAAATGGCATTGATTGAGTGAGAGCGAAATGAGCAGTGTGGTGAAGATGACCAACACGAAATGGCATTGATTGAGTGAGAGCGAAATGAGCAGTGTGGTGAAGATGACCAACACGAAATGGCATTGAGTGAGAGCGAAATGAGCATTGTGGTGAAGATGACCAACACGAAATGGCATTGATGAGTGAGAGCGAAATGAGCAGTGTGGTGAAGATGACCAACACGAAATGGCATTGATTGAGTGAGAGCGAAATGAGCAGTGTGGTGAAGATGACCAACACGAAATGGCATTGATTGAGTGAGAGCGAAATGAGCAGTGTGGTGAAGATGACCAACACGAAATGGCATTGAGTGAGAGCGAAATGAGCAGTGTGGTGAAGATGACCAACACGAAATGGCATTGAGTGAGAGCGAAATGAGCAGTGTGGTTGAAGATGACCAACACGAAATGGCATTGATTGAGTGAGCGAAATGAGCAGTGTGGTGAAGATGACCAACACGAAATGGCATTGATTGAGTGAGAGCGAATGAGCAGTGTGGTGAAGATGACCAACACGAAATGGCATTGAGTGAGAGCGAAATGAGCAGTGTGGTGAAGATGACCAACACGAAATGGCATTGATTGAGTGAGAGCGAAATGAGCAGTGTGGTGAAGATGACCAACACGAAATGGCATTGATTAGTGAGAGCGAAATGAGCAGTGTGGTGAAGATGACCAACACGAAATGGCATTGATTGAGTGAGAGCGAAATGAGCAGTGTGGTGAAGATGACCAACACGAAATGGCATTGATTGAGTGAGAGCGAAATGAGCA
This sequence comes from Taenia multiceps, assembly GCA_001923025.3. Taxonomy (NCBI): domain Eukaryota; kingdom Metazoa; phylum Platyhelminthes; class Cestoda; order Cyclophyllidea; family Taeniidae; genus Taenia; species Taenia multiceps. Next base: position 26,235 of record MRSW03000090.1, on the reverse strand, counting down.
GTGTGGTGAAGATGACCAACACGAAATGGCATTGAGTGAGAGCGAAATGAGCAGTGTGGTGAAGATGACCAACACGAAATGGCATTGATTGAGTGAGAGCGAAATGAGCAGTGTGGTGAAGATGACCAACACGAATGGCATTTTGAGTGAGAGCGAAATGAGCAGTGTGGTGAAGATGACCAACACGAAATGGCATTGATTGAGTGAGAGCGAAATGAGCAGTGTGGTGAAGATGACCAACACGAAATGGCATTGATTGAGTGAGAGCGAAATGAGCATGTGGTGAAGATGACCAACACAAATGGCATTGATTGAGTGAGAGCGAAATGAGCAGTGTGGTGAAGATGACCAACACGAAATGGCATTGAGTGAGAGCGAAATGAGCAGTGTGGTGAAGATGACCAACACGAAATGGCATTGATTGAGTGAGAGCGAAATGAGCAGTGTGGTGAAGATGACCAACACGAAATGGCATTGATTGAGTGAGAGCGAAATGAGCAGTGTGGTGAAGATGACCAACACGAAATGGCATTGATTGTGAGAGCGAAATGAGCAGTGTGGTGAAGATGACCAACACGAAATGGCATTGATTGAGTGAGAGCGAAATGAGCAGTGTGGTGAAGATGACCAACACGAAATGGCATTGAGTGAGAGCGAAATGAGTGTGGTGAAGATGACCAACACGAAATGGCATTGATTGAGTGAGAGCGAAATGAGCAGTGTGGTGAAGATGACCAACACGAAATGGCATTGATTGAGTGAGAGCGAAATGAGCAGTGTGGTGAAGATGACCAACACGAAATGGCATTGATGTGAGAGCGAAATGAGCAGTGTGGTGAAGATGACCAACACGAAATGGCATTGATTGAGTGAGAGCGAAATGAGCATGTGGTGAAGATGACCAACACGAAATGGCATTGATTGAGTGAGAGCGAAATGAGCAGTTGGTGAAGATGACCAACACGAAATGGCATTGATTGAGTGAGAGCGAAATGAGCAGTGTGGTGAAGATGACCAACACGAAATGGCATTGATTGAGTGAGAGCGAAATGAGCAGTGTGGTGAAGATGACCAACACGAAATGGCATTGATTGAGTGAGAGCGAAATGAGCAGTGTGGTGAAGATGACCAACACGAAATGGCATTGATTGAGTGAGAGCGAAATGAGCAGTGTGGTGAAGATGACCAACACGAAATGGCATTGATTGAGTGAGAGCGAAATGAGCAGTGTGGTGAAGATGACCAACACGAAATGGCATTGAGTGAGAGCGAAATGAGCATTGTGGTGAAGATGACCAACACGAAATGGCATTGATTGAGTGAGAGCGAAATGAGCAGTGTGGTGAAGATGACCAACACGAAATGGCATTGATTGAGTGAGAGCGAAATGAGCAGTGTGGTGAAGATGACCAACACGAAATGGCATTGATTGAGTGAGAGCGAAATGAGCAGTGTGGTGAAGATGACCAACACGAAATGGCATTGATTGAGTGAGAGCGAAATGAGCAGTGTGGTGAAGATGACCAACACGAAATGGCATTGATTGAGTGAGAGCGAAATGAGCAGTGTGGTGAAGATGACCAACACGAAATGGCATTGATTGAGTGAGAGCGAAATGAGCAGTGTGGTGAAGATGACCAACACGAAATGGCATTGATTGAGTGAGAGCGAAATGAGCAGTGTGGTGAAGATGACCAACACGAAATGGCATTGATTGAGTGAGAGCGAAATGAGCAGTGTGGTGAAGATGACCAACACGAAATGGCATTGATTGAGTGAGAGCGAAATGAGCAGTGTGGTGAAGATGACCAACACGAAATGGCATTGATTGAGTGAGAGCGAAATGAGCAGTGTGGTGAAGATGACCACACGAAATGGCATTGATTGAGTGAGAGCGAAATGAGCATGTGGTGAAGATGACCAACACGAAATGGCATTGATTGAGTGAGAGCGAAATGAGCATGTGGTGAAGATGACCAACACGAAATGGCATTGATTGAGTGAGAGCGAAATGAGCAGTGTGGTGAAGATGACCAACACGAAATGGCATTGATGAGTGAGAGCGAAATGAGCAGTGTGGTGAAGATGACCAACACGAAATGGCATTGATTGAGTGAGAGCGAAATGAGCAGTGTGGTGGCATTGATTGAGTGAGAGCGAAATGAGCAGTGTGGTGAAGATGACCAACACGAAATGGCATTGATTGAGTGAGAGCGAAATGAGCAGTGTGGTGAAGATGACCAACACGAAATGGCATTGATTGAGTGAGAGCGAAATGAGCAGTGTGGTGAAGATGACCAACACGAAATGGCATTGATTGAGTGAGAGCGAAATGAGCAGTGTGGTGAAGATGACCAACACGAAATGGCATTGATTGAGTGAGAGCGAAATGAGCAGTGTGGTGAAGATGACCAACACGAAATGGCATTGATTGAGTGAGAGCGAAATGAGCAGTGTGGTGAAGATGACCAACACGAAATGGCATTGATTGAGTGAGAGCGAAATGAGCAGTGTGGTGAAGATGACCAACACGAAATGGCATTGAGTGAGAGCGAAATGAGCAGTGTGGTGAAGATGACCAACACGAAATGGCATTGATTGAGTGAGAGCGAAATGAGCAGTGTGGTGAAGATGACCAACACGAAATGGCATTGATTGAGTGAGAGCGAAATGAGCAGTGTGGTGAAGATGACCAACACGAAATGGCATTGAGTGAGAGCGAAATGAGCAGTGTGGTGAAGATGACCAACACGAAATGGCATTGATTGTGAGAGCGAAATGAGCAGTGTGGTGAAGATGACCAACACGAAATGGCATTGATTGAGTGAGAGCGAAATGAGCAGTGTGGTGAAGATGACCAACACGAAATGGCATTGAGTGAGAGCGAAATGAGCAGTGTGGTGAAGATGACCAACACGAAATGGCATTGAGTGAGAGCGAAATGAGCAGTGTGGTGAAGATGACCAACACGAAATGGCATTGATTGAGTGAGAGCGAAATGAGCAGTGTGGTGAAGATGACCAACACGAAATGGCATTGATTGAGTGAGAGCGAAATGAGCAGTGTGGTGAAGATGACCAACACGAAATGGCATTGATTGAGTGAGAGCGAAATGAGCAGTGTGGTGAAGATGACCAACACGAAATGGCATTGATTGAGTGAGCGAAATGAGCAGTGTGGTGAAGATGACCAACACGAAATGGCATTGAGTGAGAGCGAAATGAGCAGTGTGGTGAAGATGACCAACACGAAATGGCATTGATTGAGTGAGAGCGAAATGAGCAGTGTGGTGAAGATGACCAACACGAAATGGCATTGATTGAGTGAGAGCGAAATGAGCAGTGTGGTGAAGATGACCAACACGAAATGGCATTGATTGAGTGAGAGCGAAATGAGCAGTGTGGTGAAGATGACCAACACGAAATGGCATTGATTGGTGAGAGCGAAATGAGCAGTGTGGTGAAGATGACCAACACGAAATGGCATTGATGAGTGAGCGAAATGAGCAGTGTGGTGAAGATGACCAACACGAAATGGCATTGATTGAGAGAGCGAAATGAGCAGTGTGGTGAAGATGACCAACACGAAATGGCATTGATTGAGTGAGAGCGAAATGAGCAGTGTGGTGAAGATGACCAACACGAAATGGCATTGATTGAGAGCGAAATGAGCAGTGTGGTGAAGATGACCAACACGAAATGGCATTGATTGAAGAGCGAAATGAGCAGTGGTGAAGATGACCAACACGAAATGGCATTGATTGAGTGAGAGCGAAATGAGCAGTGTGGTGAAGATGACCAACACGAAATGGCATTGATTGAGTGAGAGCGAAATGAGCAGTGTGGTGAAGATGACCAACACGAAATGGCATTGATTGAGTGAGAGCGAAATGAGCAGTGTGGTGAAGATGACCAACACGAAATGGCATTGATTGAGTGAGAGCGAAATGAGCAGTGTGGTGAAGATGACCAACACGAAATGGCATTGAGTGAGAGCGAAATGAGCAGTGTGGTGAAGATGACCAACACGAAATGGCATTGATTGAGTGAGAGCGAAATGAGCAGTGTGGTGAAGATGACCAACACGAAATGGCATTGATTGAGTAAGAGCGAAATGAGCAGTGTGGTGAAGATGACCAACACGAAATGGCATTGATTGAGTGAGAGCGAAATGAGCAGTGTGGTGAAGATGACCAACACGAAATGGCATTGATTGAGTGAGAGCGAAATGAGCAGTGTGGTGAAGATGACCAACACGAAATGGCATTGATTGAGTGAGAGCGAAATGAGCAGTGTGGTGAAGATGACCAACACGAAATGGCATTGATTGAGTGAGAGCGAAATGAGCAGTGTGTTGATGATGACCAACACGAAATGGCATTGATTGAGTGAGAGCGAAATGAGCAGTGTGGTGAAGATGACCAACACGAAATGGCATTGATTGAGTGAGAGCGAAATGAGCAGTGTGGTGAAGATGACCAACACGAAATGGCATTGATTGAGTGAGAGCGAAATGAGCAGTGTGGTGAAGATGACCAACACGAAATGGCATTGATTGAGTGAGAGCGAAATGAGCAGTGTGGTGAAGATGACCAACACGAAATGGCATTGATTGAGTGAGAGCGAAATGAGCAGTGTGGTGAAGATGACCAACACGAAATGGCATTGATTGAGTGAGAGCGAAATGAGCAGTGTGGTGAAGATGACCAACACGAAATGGCATTGATTGAGTGAGAGCGAAATGAGCAGTGTGGTGAAGATGACCAACACGAAATGGCATTGATTGAGTGAGAGCGAAATGAGCAGTGTGGTGAAGATGACCAACACGAAATGGCATTGATTGAGTGAGAGCGAAATGAGCAGTGTGGTGAAGATGACCAACACGAAATGGCATTGATTGAGTGAGCGAAATGAGCAGTGTGGTGAAGATGACCAACACGAAATGGCATTGATTGAGTGAGAGCGAAATGAGCAGTGTGGTGAAGATGACCAACACGAAATGGCATTGATTGAGTGAGAGCGAAATGAGCAGTGTGGTGAAGATGACCAACACGAAATGGCATTGATTGAGTGAGAGCGAAATGAGCAGTGTGGTGAAGATGACCAACACGAAATGGCATTGATTGAGTGAGAGCGAAATGAGCAGTGTGGTGAAGATGACCAACACGAAATGGCATTGATTGAGTGAGAGCGAAATGAGCAGTGTGGTGAAGATGACCAACACGAAATGGCATTGATTGAGTGAGAGCGAAATGAGCAGTGTGGTGAAGATGACCAACACGAAATGGCATTGATTGAGTGAGAGCGAAATGAGCAGTGTGGTGAAGATGACCAACACGAAATGGCATTGATTGAGTGAGAGCGAAATGAGCAGTGTGGTGAAGATGACCAACACGAAATGGCATTGATTGAGTGAGAGCGAAATGAGCAGTGTGGTGAAGATGACCAACACGAAATGGCATTGATTGAGTGAGAGCGAAATGAGCAGTGTGGTGAAGATGACCAACACGAAATGGCATTGATTGAGTGAGAGCGAAATGAGCAGTGTGGTGAAGATGACCAACACGAAATGGCATTGAGTGAGAGCGAAATGAGCAGTGTGGTGAAGATGACCAACACGAAATGGCATTGATTGAGTGAGAGCGAAATGAGCAGTGTGGTGAAGATGACCAACACGAAATGGCATTGATTGAGTGAGAGCGAAATGAGCAGTGTGGTGAAGATGACCAACACGAAATGGCATTGAGTGAGAGCGAAATGAGCAGTGTGGTGAAGATGACCAACACGAAATGGCATTGATTGAGTGAGAGCGAAATGAGCAGTGTGGTGAAGATGACCAACACGAAATGGCATTGATTGAGTGAGAGCGAAATGAGCAGTGTGGTGAAGATGACCAACACGAAATGGCATTGAGTGAGAGCGAAATGAGCAGTGTGGTGAAGATGACCAACACGAAATGGCATTGATTGAGTGAGAGCGAAATGAGCAGTGTGGTGAAGATGACCAACACGAAATGGCATTGATTGAGTGAGAGCGAAATGAGCAGTGTGGTGAAGATGACCAACACGAAATGGCATTGAGTGAGAGCGAAATGAGCAGTGTGATGAAGATGACCAACACGAAATGGCATTGAGTGAGAGCGAAATGAGCAGTGTGGTGAAGATGACCAACACGAAATGGCATTGATTGAGTGAGAGCGAAATGAGCAGTGTGGTGAAGATGACCAACACGAAATGGCATTGATTGAGTGAGAGCGAAATGAGCAGTGTGGTGAAGATGACCAACACGAAATGGCATTGATTGAGTGAGAGCGAAATGAGCAGTGTGGTGAAGATGACCAACACGAAATGGCATTGATTGAGTGAGAGCGAAATGAGCAGTGTGGTGAAGATGACCAACACGAAATGGCATTGATTGAGTGAGAGCGAAATGAGCAGTGTGGTGAAGATGACCAACACGAAATGGCATTGATTGAGTGAGAGCGAAATGAGCAGTGTGGTGAAGATGACCAACACGAAATGGCATTGATTGAGTGAGAGCGAAATGAGCAGTGTGGTGAAGATGACCAACACGAAATGGCATTGAGTGAGAGCGAAATGAGCAGTGTGGTGAAGATGACCAACACGAAATGGCATTGATTGAGTGAGAGCGAAATGAGCAATGTGGTGAAGATGACCAACACGAAATGGCATTGATTGAGTGAGAGCGAAATGAGCAGTGTGGTGAAGATGACCAACACGAAATGGCATTGATTGAGTGAGAGCGAAATGAGCAGTGTGGTGAAGATGACCAACACGAAATGGCATTGATTGAGTGAGAGCGAAATGAGCAGTGTGGTGAAGATGACCAACACGAAATGGCATTGATTGAGTGAGAGCGAAATGAGCAGTGTGGTGAAGATGACCAACACGAAATGGCATTGATTGAGTGAGAGCGAAATGAGCAGTGTGGTGAAGATGACCAACACGAAATGGCATTGATTGAGTGAGAGCGAAATGAGCAGTGTGGTGAAGATGACCAACACGAAATGGCATTGATTGAGTGAGAGCGAAATGAGCAGTGTGGTGAAGATGACCAACACGAAATGGCATTGATTGAGTGAGAGCGAAATGAGCAGTGTGGTGAAGATGACCAACACGAAATGGCATTGAGTGAGAGCGAAATGAGCAGTGTGGTGAAGATGACCAACACGAAATGGCATTGATTGAGTGAGAGCGAAATGAGCAGTGTGGTGAAGATGACCAACACGAAATGGCATTGATTGAGTGAGAGCGAAATGAGCAGAGTGGTGAAGATGACCAACACGAAATGGCATTGATTGAGTGAGAGCGAAATGAGCAGTGTGGTGAAGATGACCAACACGAAATGGCATTGATTGAGTGAGAGCGAAATGAGCAGTGTGGTGAAGATGACCAACACGAAATGGCATTGATTGAGTGAGAGCGAAATGAGCAGTGTGGTGAAGATGACCAACACGAAATGGCATTGATTGAGTGAGAGCGAAATGAGCAGTGTGGTGAAGATGACCAACACGAAATGGCATTGATTGAGTGAGAGCGAAATGAGCAGTGTGGTGAAGATGACCAACACGAAATGGCATTGATTGAGTGAGAGCGAAATGAGCAGTGTGGTGAAGATGACCAACACGAAATGGCATTGATTGAGTGAGAGCGAAATGAGCAGTGTGGTGAAGATGACCAACACGAAATGGCATTGATTGAGTGAGAGCGAAATGAGCAGTGTGGTGAAGATGACCAACACGAAATGGCATTGATTGAGTGAGAGCGAAATGAGCAGTGTGGTGAAGATGACCAACACGAAATGGCATTGATTGAGTGAGAGCGAAATGAGCAGTGTGGTGAAGATGACCAACACGAAATGGCATTGATTGAGTGAGAGCGAAATGAGCAGTGTGGTGAAGATGACCAACACGAAATGGCATTGATTGAGTGAGAGCGAAATGAGCAGTGTGGTGAAGATGACCAACACGAAATGGCATTGATTGAGTGAGAGCGAAATGAGCAGTGTGGTGAAGATGACCAACACGAAATGGCATTGATTGAGTGAGAGCGAAATGAGCAGTGTGGTGAAGATGACCAACACGAAATGGCATTGATTGAGTGAGAGCGAAATGAGCAGTGTGGTGAAGATGACCAACACGAAATGGCATTGATTGAGTGAGAGCGAAATGAGCAGTGTGGTGAAGATGACCAACACGAAATGGCATTGATTGAGTGAGAGCGAAATGAGCAGTGTGGTGAAGATGACCAACACGAAATGGCATTGATTGAGTGAGAGCGAAATGAGCAGTGTGGTGAAGATGACCAACACGAAATGGCATTGATTGAGTGAGAGCGAAATGAGCAGTGTGGTGAAGATGACCAACACGAAATGGCATTGATTGAGTGAGAGCGAAATGAGCAGTGTGGTGAAGATGACCAACACGAAATGGCATTGAGTGAGAGCGAAATGAGCAGTGTGGTGAAGATGACCAACACGAAATGGCATTGATTGAGTGAGAGCGAAATGAGCAGTGTGGTGAAGATGACCAACACGAAATGGCATTGATTGAGTGAGAGCGAAATGAGCAGTGTGGTGAAGATGACCAACACGAAATGGCATTGATTGAGTGAGAGCGAAATGAGCAGTGTGGTGAAGATGACCAACACGAAATGGCATTGAGTGAGAGCGAAATGAGCAGTGTGGTGAAGATGACCAACACGAAATGGCATTGATTGAGTGAGAGCGAAATGAGCAGTGTGGTGAAGATGACCAACACGAAATGGCATTGATTGAGTGAGAGCGAAATGAGCAGTGTGGTGAAGATGACCAACACGAAATGGCATTGAGTGAGAGCGAAATGAGCAGTGTGGTGAAGATGACCAACACGAAATGGCATTGATTGAGTGAGAGCGAAATGAGCAGTGTGGTGAAGATGACCAACACGAAATGGCATTGAGTGAGAGCGAAATGAGCAGTGTGGTGAAGATGACCAACACGAAATGGCATTGAGTGAGAGCGAAATGAGCAGTGTGGTGAAGATGACCAACACGAAATGGCATTGAGTGAGAGCGAAATGAGCAGTGTGGTGAAGATGACCAACACGAAATGGCATTGATTGAGTGAGAGCGAAATGAGCAGTGTGGTGAAGATGACCAACACGAAATGGCATTGATTGAGTGAGAGCGAAATGAGCAGTGTGGTGAAGATGACCAACACGAAATGGCATTGATTGAGTGAGAGCGAAATGAGCAGTGTGGTGAAGATGACCAACACGAAATGGCATTGATTGAGTGAGAGCGAAATGAGCAGTGTGGTGAAGATGACCAACACGAAATGGCATTGAGTGAGAGCGAAATGAGCAGTGTGGTGAAGATGACCAACACGAAATGGCATTGATTGAGTGAGAGCGAAATGAGCAGTGTGGTGAAGATGACCAACACGAAATGGCATTGATTGAGTGAGAGCGAAATGAGCAGTGTGGTGAAGATGACCAACACGAAATGGCATTGATTGAGTGAGAGCGAAATGAGCAGTGTGGTGAAGATGACCAACACGAAATGGCATTGATTGAGTGAGAGCGAAATGAGCAGTGTGGTGAAGATGACCAACACGAAATGGCATTGATTGAGTGAGAGCGAAATGAGCAGTGTGGTGAAGATGACCAACACGAAATGGCATTGATTGAGTGAGAGCGAAATGAGCAGTGTGGTGAAGATGACCAACACGAAATGGCATTGATTGAGTGAGAGCGAAATGAGCAGTGTGGTGAAGATGACCAACACGAAATGGCATTGATTGAGTGAGAGCGAAATGAGCAGTGTGGTGAAGATGACCAACACGAAATGGCATTGATTGAGTGAGAGCGAAATGAGCAGTGTGGTGAAGATGACCAACACGAAATGGCATTGATTGAGTGAGAGCGAAATGAGCAGTGTGGTGAAGATGACCAACACGAAATGGCATTGATTGAGTGAGAGCGAAATGAGCAGTGTGGTGAAGATGACCAACACGAAATGGCATTGATTGAGTGAGAGCGAAATGAGCAGTGTGGTGAAGATGACCAACACGAAATGGCATTGATTGAGTGAGAGCGAAATGAGCAGTGTGGTGAAGATGACCAACACGAAATGGCATTGATTGAGTGAGAGCGAAATGAGCAGTGTGGTGAAGATGACCAACACGAAATGGCATTGATTGAGTGAGAGCGAAATGAGCAGTGTGGTGAAGATGACCAACACGAAATGGCATTGATTGAGTGAGAGCGAAATGAGCAGTGTGGTGAAGATGACCAACACGAAATGGCATTGATTGAGTGAGAGCGAAATGAGCAGTGTGGTGAAGATGACCAACACGAAATGGCATTGATTGAGTGAGAGCGAAATGAGCAGTGTGGTGAAGATGACCAACACGAAATGGCATTGATTGAGTGAGAGCGAAATGAGCAGTGTGGTGAAGATGACCAACACGAAATGGCATTGATTGAGTGAGAGCGAAATGAGCAGTGTGGTGAAGATGACCAACACGAAATGGCATTGATTGAGTGAGAGCGAAATGAGCAGTGTGGTGAAGATGACCAACACGAAATGGCATTGAGTGAGAGCGAAATGAGCAGTGTGGTGAAGATGACCAACACGAAATGGCATTGATTGAGTGAGAGCGAAATGAGCAGTGTGGTGAAGATGACCAACACGAAATGGCATTGATTGAGTGAGAGCGAAATGAGCAGTGTGGTGAAGATGACCAACACGAAATGGCATTGATTGAGTGAGAGCGAAATGAGCAGTGTGGTGAAGATGACCAACACGAAATGGCATTGATTGAGTGAGAGCGAAATGAGCAGTGTGGTGAAGATGACCAACACGAAATGGCATTGAGTGAGAGCGAAATGAGCAGTGTGGTGAAGATGACCAACACGAAATGGCATTGATTGAGTGAGAGCGAAATGAGCAGTGTGGTGAAGATGACCAACACGAAATGGCATTGATTGAGTGAGAGCGAAATGAGCAGTGTGGTGAAGATGACCAACACGAAATGGCATTGATTGAGTGAGAGCGAAATGAGCAGTGTGGTGAAGATGACCAACACGAAATGGCATTGATTGAGTGAGAGCGAAATGAGCAGTGTGGTGAAGATGACCAACACGAAATGGCATTGATTGAGTGAGAGCGAAATGAGCAGTGTGGTGAAGATGACCAACACGAAATGGCATTGAGTGAGAGCGAAATGAGCAGTGTGGTGAAGATGACCAACACGAAATGGCATTGATTGAGTGAGAGCGAAATGAGCAGTGTGGTGAAGATGACCAACACGAAATGGCATTGATTGAGTGAGAGCGAAATGAGCAGTGTGGTGAAGATGACCAACACGAAATGGCATTGATTGAGTGAGAGCGAAATGAGCAGTGTGGTGAAGATGACCAACACGAAATGGCATTGATTGAGTGAGAGCGAAATGAGCAGTGTGGTGAAGATGACCAACACGAAATGGCATTGAGTGAGAGCGAAATGAGCAGTGTGGTGAAGATGACCAACACGAAATGGCATTGATTGAGTGAGAGCGAAATGAGCAGTGTGGTGAAGATGACCAACACGAAATGGCATTGATTGAGTGAGAGCGAAATGAGCAGTGTGGTGAAGATGACCAACACGAAATGGCATTGATTGAGTGAGAGCGAAATGAGCAGTGTGGTGAAGATGACCAACACGAAATGGCATTGATTGAGTGAGAGCGAAATGAGCAGTGTGGTGAAGATGACCAACACGAAATGGCATTGAGTGAGAGCGAAATGAGCAGTGTGGTGAAGATGACCAACACGAAATGGCATTGATTGAGTGAGAGCGAAATGAGCAGTGTGGTGAAGATGACCAACACGAAATGGCATTGATTGAGTGAGAGCGAAATGAGCAGTGTGGTGAAGATGACCAACACGAAATGGCATTGATTGAGTGAGAGCGAAATGAGCAGTGTGGTGAAGATGACCAACACGAAATGGCATTGATTGAGTGAGAGCGAAATGAGCAGTGTGGTGAAGATGACCAACACGAAATGGCATTGATTGAGTGAGAGCGAAATGAGCAGTGTGGTGAAGATGACCAACACGAAATGGCATTGATTGAGTGAGAGCGAAATGAGCAGTGTGGTGAAGATGACCAACACGAAATGGCATTGATTGAGTGAGAGCGAAATGAGCAGTGTGGTGAAGATGACCAACACGAAATGGCATTGATTGAGTGAGAGCGAAATGAGCAGTGTGGTGAAGATGACCAACACGAAATGGCATTGAGTGAGAGCGAAATGAGCAGTGTGGTGAAGATGACCAACACGAAATGGCATTGATTGAGTGAGAGCGAAATGAGCAGTGTGGTGAAGATGACCAACACGAAATGGCATTGAGTGAGAGCGAAATGAGCAGTGTGGTGAAGATGACCAACACGAAATGGCATTGAGTGAGAGCGAAATGAGCAGTGTGGTGAAGATGACCAACACGAAATGGCATTGATTGAGTGAGAGCGAAATGAGCAGTGTGGTGAAGATGACCAACACGAAATGGCATTGATTGAGTGAGAGCGAAATGAGCAGTGTGGTGAAGATGACCAACACGAAATGGCATTGATTGAGTGAGAGCGAAATGAGCAGTGTGGTGAAGATGACCAACACGAAATGGCATTGATTGAGTGAGAGCGAAATGAGCAGTGTGGTGAAGATGACCAACACGAAATGGCATTGATTGAGTGAGAGCGAAATGAGCAGTGTGGTGAAGATGACCAACACGAAATGGCATTGATTGAGTGAGAGCGAAATGAGCAGTGTGGTGAAGATGACCAACACGAAATGGCATTGATTGAGTGAGAGCGAAATGAGCAGTGTGGTGAAGATGACCAACACGAAATGGCATTGATTGAGTGAGAGCGAAATGAGCAGTGTGGTGAAGATGACCAACACGAAATGGCATTGATTGAGTGAGAGCGAAATGAGCAGTGTGGTGAAGATGACCAACACGAAATTGCATTGAGTGAGAGCGAAATGAGCAGTGTGGTGAAGATGACCAACACGAAATGGCATTGATTGAGTGAGAGCGAAATGAGCAGTGTGGTGAAGATGACCAACACGAAATGGCATTGAGTGAGAGCGAAATGAGCAGTGTGGTGAAGATGACCAACACGAAATGGCATTGAGTGAGAGCGAAATGAGCAGTGTGGTGAAGATGACCAACACGAAATGGCATTGATTGAGTGAGAGCGAAATGAGCAGTGTGGTGAAGATGACCAACACGAAATGGCATTGATTGAGTGAGAGCGAAATGAGCAGTGTGGTGAAGATGACCAACACGAAATGGCATTGATTGAGTGAGAGCGAAATGAGCAGTGTGGTGAAGATGACCAACACGAAATGGCATTGATTGAGTGAGAGCGAAATGAGCAGTGTGGTGAAGATGACCAACACGAAATGGCATTGATTGAGTGAGAGCGAAATGAGCAGTGTGGTGAAGATGACCAACACGAAATGGCATTGAGTGAGAGCGAAATGAGCAGTGTGGTGAAGATGACCAACACGAAATGGCATTGATTGAGTGAGAGCGAAATGAGCAGTGTGGTGAAGATGACCAACACGAAATGGCATTGATTGAGTGAGAGCGAAATGAGCAGTGTGGTGAAGATGACCAACACGAAATGGCATTGATTGAGTGAGAGCGAAATGAGCAGTGTGGTGAAGATGACCAACACGAAATGGCATTGATTGAGTGAGAGCGAAATGAGCAGTGTGGTGAAGATGACCAACACGAAATGGCATTGAGTGAGAGCGAAATGAGCAGTGTGGTGAAGATGACCAACACGAAATGGCATTGATTGAGTGAGAGCGAAATGAGCAGTGTGGTGAAGATGACCAACACGAAATGGCATTGATTGAGTGAGAGCGAAATGAGCAGTGTGGTGAAGATGACCAACACGAAATGGCATTGATTGAGTGAGAGCGAAATGAGCAGTGTGGTGAAGATGACCAACACGAAATGGCATTGATTGAGTGAGAGCGAAATGAGCAGTGTGGTGAAGATGACCAACACGAAATGGCATTGATTGAGTGAGAGCGAAATGAGCAGTGTGGTGAAGATGACCAACACGAAATGGCATTGATTGAGTGAGAGCGAAATGAGCAGTGTGGTGAAGATGACCAACACGAAATGGCATTGATTGAGTGAGAGCGAAATGAGCAGTGTGGTGAAGATGACCAACACGAAATGGCATTGATTGAGTGAGAGCGAAATGAGCAGTGTGGTGAAGATGACCAACACGAAATGGCATTGATTGAGTGAGAGCGAAATGAGCAGTGTGGTGAAGATGACCAACACGAAATGGCATTGATTGAGTGAGAGCGAAATGAGCAGTGTGGTGAAGATGACCAACACGAAATGGCATTGATTGAGTGAGAGCGAAATGAGCAGTGTGGTGAAGATGACCAACACGAAATGGCATTGATTGAGTGAGAGCGAAATGAGCAGTGTGGTGAAGATGACCAACACGAAATGGCATTGATTGAGTGAGAGCGAAATGAGCAGTGTGGTGAAGATGACCAACACGAAATGGCATTGATTGAGTGAGAGCGAAATGAGCAGTGTGGTGAAGATGACCAACACGAAATGGCATTGATTGAGTGAGAGCGAAATGAGCAGTGTGGTGAAGATGACCAACACGAAATGGCATTGATTGAGTGAGAGCGAAATGAGCAGTGTGGTGAAGATGACCAACACGAAATGGCATTGATTGAGTGAGAGCGAAATGAGCAGTGTGGTGAAGATGACCAACACGAAATGGCATTGATTGAGTGAGAGCGAAATGAGCAGTGTGGTGAAGATGACCAACACGAAATGGCATTGATTGAGTGAGAGCGAAATGAGCAGTGTGGTGAAGATGACCAACACGAAATGGCATTGATTGAGTGAGAGCGAAATGAGCAGTGTGGTGAAGATGACCAACACGAAATGGCATTGATTGAGTGAGAGCGAAATGAGCAGTGTGGTGAAGATGACCAACACGAAATGGCATTGATTGAGTGAGAGCGAAATGAGCAGTGTGGTGAAGATGACCAACACGAAATGGCATTGATTGAGTGAGAGCGAAATGAGCAGTGTGGTGAAGATGACCAACACGAAATGGCATTGATTGAGTGAGAGCGAAATGAGCAGTGTGGTGAAGATGACCAACACGAAATGGCATTGATTGAGTGAGAGCGAAATGAGCAGTGTGGTGAAGATGACCAACACGAAATGGCATTGAGTGAGAGCGAAATGAGCAGTGTGGTGAAGATGACCAACACGAAATGGCATTGATTGAGTGAGAGCGAAATGAGCAGTGTGGTGAAGATGACCAACACGAAATGGCATTGATTGAGTGAGAGCGAAATGAGCAGTGTGGTGAAGATGACCAACACGAAATGGCATTGATTGAGTGAGAGCGAAATGAGCAGTGTGGTGAAGATGACCAACACGAAATGGCATTGATTGAGTGAGAGCGAAATGAGCAGTGTGGTGAAGATGACCAACACGAAATGGCATTGATTGAGTGAGAGCGAAATGAGCAGTGTGGTGAAGATGACCAACACGAAATGGCATTGATTGAGTGAGAGCGAAATGAGCAGTGTGGTGAAGATGACCAACACGAAATGGCATTGATTGAGTGAGAGCGAAATGAGCAGTGTGGTGAAGATGACCAACACGAAATGGCATTGATTGAGTGAGAGCGAAATGAGCAGTGTGGTGAAGATGACCAACACGAAATGGCATTGATTGAGTGAGAGCGAAATGAGCAGTGTGGTGAAGATGACCAACACGAAATGGCATTGATTGAGTGAGAGCGAAATGAGCAGTGTGGTGAAGATGACCAACACGAAATGGCATTGAGTGAGAGCGAAATGAGCAGTGTGGTGAAGATGACCAACACGAAATGGCATTGATTGAGTGAGAGCGAAATGAGCAGTGTGGTGAAGATGACCAACACGAAATGGCATTGAGTGAGAGCGAAATGAGCAGTGTGGTGAAGATGACCAACACGAAATGGCATTGATTGAGTGAGAGCGAAATGAGCAGTGTGGTGAAGATGACCAACACGAAATGGCATTGATTGAGTGAGAGCGAAATGAGCAGTGTGGTGAAGATGACCAACACGAAATGGCATTGATTGAGTGAGAGCGAAATGAGCAGTGTGGTGAAGATGACCAACACGAAATGGCATTGATTGAGTGAGAGCGAAATGAGCAGTGTGGTGAAGATGACCAACACGAAATGGCATTGATTGAGTGAGAGCGAAATGAGCAGTGTGGTGAAGATGACCAACACGAAATGGCATTGATTGAGTGAGAGCGAAATGAGCAGTGTGGTGAAGATGACCAACACGAAATGGCATTGATTGAGTGAGAGCGAAATGAGCAGTGTGGTGAAGATGACCAACACGAAATGGCATTGATTGAGTGAGAGCGAAATGAGCAGTGTGGTGAAGATGACCAACACGAAATGGCATTGATTGAGTGAGAGCGAAATGAGCAGTGTGGTGAAGATGACCAACACGAAATGGCATTGATTGAGTGAGAGCGAAATGAGCAGTGTGGTGAAGATGACCAACACGAAATGGCATTGATTGAGTGAGAGCGAAATGAGCAGTGTGGTGAAGATGACCAACACGAAATGGCATTGATTGAGTGAGAGCGAAATGAGCAGTGTGGTGAAGATGACCAACACGAAATGGCATTGATTGAGTGAGAGCGAAATGAGCAGTGTGGTGAAGATGACCAACACGAAATGGCATTGATTGAGTGAGAGCGAAATGAGCAGTGTGGTGAAGATGACCAACACGAAATGGCATTGATTGAGTGAGAGCGAAATGAGCAGTGTGGTGAAGATGACCAACACGAAATGGCATTGATTGAGTGAGAGCGAAATGAGCAGTGTGGTGAAGATGACCAACACGAAATGGCATTGATTGAGTGAGAGCGAAATGAGCAGTGTGGTGAAGATGACCAACACGAAATGGCATTGAGTGAGAGCGAAATGAGCAGTGTGGTGAAGATGACCAACACGAAATGGCATTGATTGAGTGAGAGCGAAATGAGCAGTGTGGTGAAGATGACCAACACGAAATGGCATTGATTGAGTGAGAGCGAAATGAGCAGTGTGGTGAAGATGACCAACACGAAATGGCATTGATTGAGTGAGAGCGAAATGAGCAGTGTGGTGAAGATGACCAACACGAAATGGCATTGATTGAGTGAGAGCGAAATGAGCAGTGTGGTGAAGATGACCAACACGAAATGGCATTGATTGAGTGAGAGCGAAATGAGCAGTGTGGTGAAGATGACCAACACGAAATGGCATTGATTGAGTGAGAGCGAAATGAGCAGTGTGGTGAAGATGACCAACACGAAATGGCATTGATTGAGTGAGAGCGAAATGAGCAGTGTGGTGAAGATGACCAACACGAAATGGCATTGATTGAGTGAGAGCGAAATGAGCAGTGTGGTGAAGATGACCAACACGAAATGGCATTGATTGAGTGAGAGCGAAATGAGCAGTGTGGTGAAGATGACCAACACGAAATGGCATTGATTGAGTGAGAGCGAAATGAGCAGTGTGGTGAAGATGACCAACACGAAATGGCATTGATTGAGTGAGAGCGAAATGAGCAGTGTGGTGAAGATGACCAACACGAAATGGCATTGATTGAGTGAGAGCGAAATGAGCAGTGTGGTGAAGATGACCAACACGAAATGGCATTGAGTGAGAGCGAAATGAGCAGTGTGGTGAAGATGACCAACACGAAATGGCATTGATTGAGTGAGAGCGAAATGAGCAGTGTGGTGAAGATGACCAACACGAAATGGCATTGATTGAGTGAGAGCGAAATGAGCAGTGTGGTGAAGATGACCAACACGAAATGGCATTGATTGAGTGAGAGCGAAATGAGCAGTGTGGTGAAGATGACCAACACGAAATGGCATTGAGTGAGAGCGAAATGAGCAGTGTGGTGAAGATGACCAACACGAAATGGCATTGATTGAGTGAGAGCGAAATGAGCAGTGTGGTGAAGATGACCAACACGAAATGGCATTGATTGAGTGAGAGCGAAATGAGCAGTGTGGTGAAGATGACCAACACGAAATGGCATTGATTGAGTGAGAGCGAAATGAGCAGTGTGGTGAAGATGACCAACACGAAATGGCATTGAGTGAGAGCGAAATGAGCAGTGTGGTGAAGATGACCAACACGAAATGGCATTGATTGAGTGAGAGCGAAATGAGCAGTGTGGTGAAGATGACCAACACGAAATGGCATTGATTGAGTGAGAGCGAAATGAGCAGTGTGGTGAAGATGACCAACACGAAATGGCATTGATTGAGTGAGAGCGAAATGAGCAGTGTGGTGAAGATGACCAACACGAAATGGCATTGATTGAGTGAGAGCGAAATGAGCAGTGTGGTGAAGATGACCAACACGAAATGGCATTGAGTGAGAGCGAAATGAGCAGTGTGGTGAAGATGACCAACACGAAATGGCATTGATTGAGTGAGAGCGAAATGAGCAGTGTGGTGAAGATGACCAACACGAAATGGCATTGATTGAGTGAGAGCGAAATGAGCAGTGTGGTGAAGATGACCAACACGAAATGGCATTGATTGAGTGAGAGCGAAATGAGCAGTGTGGTGAAGATGACCAACACGAAATGGCATTGATTGAGTGAGAGCGAAATGAGCAGTGTGGTGAAGATGACCAACACGAAATGGCATTGATTGAGTGAGAGCGAAATGAGCAGTGTGGTGAAGATGACCAACACGAAATGGCATTGATTGAGTGAGAGCGAAATGAGCAGTGTGGTGAAGATGACCAACACGAAATGGCATTGATTGAGTGAGAGCGAAATGAGCAGTGTGGTGAAGATGACCAACACGAAATGGCATTGATTGAGTGAGAGCGAAATGAGCAGTGTGGTGAAGATGACCAACACGAAATGGCATTGATTGAGTGAGAGCGAAATGAGCAGTGTGGTGAAGATGACCAACACGAAATGGCATTGATTGAGTGAGAGCGAAATGAGCAGTGTGGTGAAGATGACCAACACGAAATGGCATTGATTGAGTGAGAGCGAAATGAGCAGTGTGGTGAAGATGACCAACACGAAATGGCATTGATTGAGTGAGAGCGAAATGAGCAGTGTGGTGAAGATGACCAACACGAAATGGCATTGATTGAGTGAGAGCGAAATGAGCAGTGTGGTGAAGATGACCAACACGAAATGGCATTGAGTGAGAGCGAAATGAGCAGTGTGGTGAAGATGACCAACACGAAATGGCATTGAGTGAGAGCGAAATGAGCAGTGTGGTGAAGATGACCAACACGAAATGGCATTGATTGAGTGAGAGCGAAATGAGCAGTGTGGTGAAGATGACCAACACGAAATGGCATTGATTGAGTGAGAGCGAAATGAGCAGTGTGGTGAAGATGACCAACACGAAATGGCATTGATTGAGTGAGAGCGAAATGAGCAGTGTGGTGAAGATGACCAACACGAAATGGCATTGATTGAGTGAGAGCGAAATGAGCAGTGTGGTGAAGATGACCAACACGAAATGGCATTGATTGAGTGAGAGCGAAATGAGCAGTGTGGTGAAGATGACCAACACGAAATGGCATTGATTGAGTGAGAGCGAAATGAGCAGTGTGGTGAAGATGACCAACACGAAATGGCATTGATTGAGTGAGAGCGAAATGAGCAGTGTGGTGAAGATGACCAACACGAAATGGCATTGATTGAGTGAGAGCGAAATGAGCAGTGTGGTGAAGATGACCAACACGAAATGGCATTGATTGAGTGAGAGCGAAATGAGCAGTGTGGTGAAGATGACCAACACGAAATGGCATTGATTGAGTGAGAGCGAAATGAGCAGTGTGGTGAAGATGACCAACACGAAATGGCATTGATTGAGTGAGAGCGAAATGAGCAGTGTGGTGAAGATGACCAACACGAAATGGCATTGATTGAGTGAGAGCGAAATGAGCAGTGTGGTGAAGATGACCAACACGAAATGGCATTGATTGAGTGAGAGCGAAATGAGCAGTGTGGTGAAGATGACCAACACGAAATGGCATTGATTGAGTGAGAGCGAAATGAGCAGTGTGGTGAAGATGACCAACACGAAATGGCATTGATTGAGTGAGAGCGAAATGAGCAGTGTGGTGAAGATGACCAACACGAAATGGCATTGATTGAGTGAGAGCGAAATGAGCAGTGTGGTGAAGATGACCAACACGAAATGGCATTGATTGAGTGAGAGCGAAATGAGCAGTGTGGTGAAGATGACCAACACGAAATGGCATTGATTGAGTGAGAGCGAAATGAGCAGTGTGGTGAAGATGACCAACACGAAATGGCATTGATTGAGTGAGAGCGAAATGAGCAGTGTGGTGAAGATGACCAACACGAAATGGCATTGATTGAGTGAGAGCGAAATGAGCAGTGTGGTGAAGATGACCAACACGAAATGGCATTGATTGAGTGAGAGCGAAATGAGCAGTGTGGTGAAGATGACCAACACGAAATGGCATTGATTGAGTGAGAGCGAAATGAGCAGTGTGGTGAAGATGACCAACACGAAATGGCATTGATTGAGTGAGAGCGAAATGAGCAGTGTGGTGAAGATGACCAACACGAAATGGCATTGATTGAGTGAGAGCGAAATGAGCAGTGTGGTGAAGATGACCAACACGAAATGGCATTGATTGAGTGAGAGCGAAATGAGCAGTGTGGTGAAGATGACCAACACGAAATGGCATTGATTGAGTGAGAGCGAAATGAGCAGTGTGGTGAAGATGACCAACACGAAATGGCATTGATTGAGTGAGAGCGAAATGAGCAGTGTGGTGAAGATGACCAACACGAAATGGCATTGATTGAGTGAGAGCGAAATGAGCAGTGTGGTGAAGATGACCAACACGAAATGGCATTGATTGAGTGAGAGCGAAATGAGCAGTGTGGTGAAGATGACCAACACGAAATGGCATTGATTGAGTGAGAGCGAAATGAGCAGTGTGGTGAAGATGACCAACACGAAATGGCATTGATTGAGTGAGAGCGAAATGAGCAGTGTGGTGAAGATGACCAACACGAAATGGCATTGAGTGAGAGCGAAATGAGCAGTGTGGTGAAGATGACCAACACGAAATGGCATTGATTGAGTGAGAGCGAAATGAGCAGTGTGGTGAAGATGACCAACACGAAATGGCATTGATTGAGTGAGAGCGAAATGAGCAGTGTGGTGAAGATGACCAACACGAAATGGCATTGATTGAGTGAGAGCGAAATGAGCAGTGTGGTGAAGATGACCAACACGAAATGGCATTGATTGAGTGAGAGCGAAATGAGCAGTGTGGTGAAGATGACCAACACGAAATGGCATTGATTGAGTGAGAGCGAAATGAGCAGTGTGGTGAAGATGACCAACACGAAATGGCATTGATTGAGTGAGAGCGAAATGAGCAGTGTGGTGAAGATGACCAACACGAAATGGCATTGATTGAGTGAGAGCGAAATGAGCAGTGTGGTGAAGATGACCAACACGAAATGGCATTGATTGAGTGAGAGCGAAATGAGCAGTGTGGTGAAGATGACCAACACGAAATGGCATTGATTGAGTGAGAGCGAAATGAGCAGTGTGGTGAAGATGACCAACACGAAATGGCATTGATTGAGTGAGAGCGAAATGAGCAGTGTGGTGAAGATGACCAACACGAAATGGCATTGATTGAGTGAGAGCGAAATGAGCAGTGTGGTGAAGATGACCAACACGAAATGGCATTGATTGAGTGAGAGCGAAATGAGCAGTGTGGTGAAGATGACCAACACGAAATGGCATTGATTGAGTGAGAGCGAAATGAGCAGTGTGGTGAAGATGACCAACACGAAATGGCATTGATTGAGTGAGAGCGAAATGAGCAGTGTGGTGAAGATGACCAACACGAAATGGCATTGATTGAGTGAGAGCGAAATGAGCAGTGTGGTGAAGATGACCAACACGAAATGGCATTGATTGAGTGAGAGCGAAATGAGCAGTGTGGTGAAGATGACCAACACGAAATGGCATTGATTGAGTGAGAGCGAAATGAGCAGTGTGGTGAAGATGACCAACACGAAATGGCATTGATTGAGTGAGAGCGAAATGAGCAGTGTGGTGAAGATGACCAACACGAAATGGCATTGATTGAGTGAGAGCGAAATGAGCAGTGTGGTGAAGATGACCAACACGAAATGGCATTGATTGAGTGAGAGCGAAATGAGCAGTGTGGTGAAGATGACCAACACGAAATGGCATTGATTGAGTGAGAGCGAAATGAGCAGTGTGGTGAAGATGACCAACACGAAATGGCATTGATTGAGTGAGAGCGAAATGAGCAGTGTGGTGAAGATGACCAACACGAAATGGCATTGATTGAGTGAGAGCGAAATGAGCAGTGTGGTGAAGATGACCAACACGAAATGGCATTGATTGAGTGAGAGCGAAATGAGCAGTGTGGTGAAGATGACCAACACGAAATGGCATTGATTGAGTGAGAGCGAAATGAGCAGTGTGGTGAAGATGACCAACACGAAATGGCATTGATTGAGTGAGAGCGAAATGAGCAGTGTGGTGAAGATGACCAACACGAAATGGCATTGAGTGAGAGCGAAATGAGCAGTGTGGTGAAGATGACCAACACGAAATGGCATTGATTGAGTGAGAGCGAAATGAGCAGTGTGGTGAAGATGACCAACACGAAATGGCATTGATTGAGTGAGAGCGAAATGAGCAGTGTGGTGAAGATGACCAACACGAAATGGCATTGATTGAGTGAGAGCGAAATGAGCAGTGTGGTGAAGATGACCAACACGAAATGGCATTGATTGAGTGAGAGCGAAATGAGCAGTGTGGTGAAGATGACCAACACGAAATGGCATTGATTGAGTGAGAGCGAAATGAGCAGTGTGGTGAAGATGACCAACACGAAATGGCATTGATTGAGTGAGAGCGAAATGAGCAGTGTGGTGAAGATGACCAACACGAAATGGCATTGATTGAGTGAGAGCGAAATGAGCAGTGTGGTGAAGATGACCAACACGAAATGGCATTGAGTGAGAGCGAAATGAGCAGTGTGGTGAAGATGACCAACACGAAATGGCATTGATTGAGTGAGAGCGAAATGAGCAGTGTGGTGAAGATGACCAACACGAAATGGCATTGATTGAGTGAGAGCGAAATGAGCAGTGTGGTGAAGATGACCAACACGAAATGGCATTGAGTGAGAGCGAAATGAGCAGTGTGGTGAAGATGACCAACACGAAATGGCATTGATTGAGTGAGAGCGAAATGAGCAGTGTGGTGAAGATGACCAACACGAAATGGCATTGATTGAGTGAGAGCGAAATGAGCAGTGTGGTGAAGATGACCAACACGAAATGGCATTGATTGAGTGAGAGCGAAATGAGCAGTGTGGTGAAGATGACCAACACGAAATGGCATTGATTGAGTGAGAGCGAAATGAGCAGTGTGGTGAAGATGACCAACACGAAATGGCATTGATTGAGTGAGAGCGAAATGAGCAGTGTGGTGAAGATGACCAACACGAAATGGCATTGATTGAGTGAGAGCGAAATGAGCAGTGTGGTGAAGATGACCAACACGAAATGGCATTGATTGAGTGAGAGCGAAATGAGCAGTGTGGTGAAGATGACCAACACGAAATGGCATTGAGTGAGAGCGAAATGAGCAGTGTGGTGAAGATGACCAACACGAAATGGCATTGATTGAGTGAGAGCGAAATGAGCAGTGTGGTGAAGATGACCAACACGAAATGGCATTGATTGAGTGAGAGCGAAATGAGCAGTGTGGTGAAGATGACCAACACGAAATGGCATTGATTGAGTGAGAGCGAAATGAGCAGTGTGGTGAAGATGACCAACACGAAATGGCATTGATTGAGTGAGAGCGAAATGAGCAGTGTGGTGAAGATGACCAACACGAAATGGCATTGATTGAGTGAGAGCGAAATGAGCAGTGTGGTGAAGATGACCAACACGAAATGGCATTGATTGAGTGAGAGCGAAATGAGCAGTGTGGTGAAGATGACCAACACGAAATGGCATTGATTGAGTGAGAGCGAAATGAGCAGTGTGGTGAAGATGACCAACACGAAATGGCATTGATTGAGTGAGAGCGAAATGAGCAGTGTGGTGAAGATGACCAACACGAAATGGCATTGATTGAGTGAGAGCGAAATGAGCAGTGTGGTGAAGATGACCAACACGAAATGGCATTGATTGAGTGAGAGCGAAATGAGCAGTGTGGTGAAGATGACCAACACGAAATGGCATTGATTGAGTGAGAGCGAAATGAGCAGTGTGGTGAAGATGACCAACACGAAATGGCATTGATTGAGTGAGAGCGAAATGAGCAGTGTGGTGAAGATGACCAACACGAAATGGCATTGATTGAGTGAGAGCGAAATGAGCAGTGTGGTGAAGATGACCAACACGAAATGGCATTGAGTGAGAGCGAAATGAGCAGTGTGGTGAAGATGACCAACACGAAATGGCATTGATTGAGTGAGAGCGAAATGAGCAGTGTGGTGAAGATGACCAACACGAAATGGCATTGATTGAGTGAGAGCGAAATGAGCAGTGTGGTGAAGATGACCAACACGAAATGGCATTGATTGAGTGAGAGCGAAATGAGCAGTGTGGTGAAGATGACCAACACGAAATGGCATTGATTGAGTGAGAGCGAAATGAGCAGTGTGGTGAAGATGACCAACACGAAATGGCATTGATTGAGTGAGAGCGAAATGAGCAGTGTGGTGAAGATGACCAACACGAAATGGCATTGATTGAGTGAGAGCGAAATGAGCAGTGTGGTGAAGATGACCAACACGAAATGGCATTGATTGAGTGAGAGCGAAATGAGCAGTGTGGTGAAGATGACCAACACGAAATGGCATTGATTGAGTGAGAGCGAAATGAGCAGTGTGGTGAAGATGACCAACACGAAATGGCATTGATTGAGTGAGAGCGAAATGAGCAGTGTGGTGAAGATGACCAACACGAAATGGCATTGATTGAGTGAGAGCGAAATGAGCAGTGTGGTGAAGATGACCAACACGAAATGGCATTGAGTGAGAGCGAAATGAGCAGTGTGGTGAAGATGACCAACACGAAATGGCATTGATTGAGTGAGAGCGAAATGAGCAGTGTGGTGAAGATGACCAACACGAAATGGCATTGATTGAGTGAGAGCGAAATGAGCAGTGTGGTGAAGATGACCAACACGAAATGGCATTGATTGAGTGAGAGCGAAATGAGCAGTGTGGTGAAGATGACCAACACGAAATGGCATTGATTGAGTGAGAGCGAAATGAGCAGTGTGGTGAAGATGACCAACACGAAATGGCATTGATTGAGTGAGAGCGAAATGAGCAGTGTGGTGAAGATGACCAACACGAAATGGCATTGAGTGAGAGCGAAATGAGCAGTGTGGTGAAGATGACCAACACGAAATGGCATTGATTGAGTGAGAGCGAAATGAGCAGTGTGGTGAAGATGACCAACACGAAATGGCATTGAGTGAGAGCGAAATGAGCAGTGTGGTGAAGATGACCAACACGAAATGGCATTGAGTGAGAGCGAAATGAGCAGTGTGGTGAAGATGACCAACACGAAATGGCATTGAGTGAGAGCGAAATGAGCAGTGTGGTGAAGATGACCAACACGAAATGGCATTGATTGAGTGAGAGCGAAATGAGCAGTGTGGTGAAGATGACCAACACGAAATGGCATTGATTGAGTGAGAGCGAAATGAGCAGTGTGGTGAAGATGACCAACACGAAATGGCATTGAGTGAGAGCGAAATGAGCAGTGTGGTGAAGATGACCAACACGAAATGGCATTGAGTGAGAGCGAAATGAGCAGTGTGGTGAAGATGACCAACACGAAATGGCATTGATTGAGTGAGAGCGAAATGAGCAGTGTGGTGAAGATGACCAACACGAAATGGCATTGATTGAGTGAGAGCGAAATGAGCAGTGTGGTGAAGATGACCAACACGAAATGGCATTGATTGAGTGAGAGCGAAATGAGAGTGTGGTGAAGAGACCACACGAAATGGCATTGATTGAGTGAGAGCGAAATGAGCAGTGTGGTGAAGATGACCAACACGAAATGGCATT
>MRSW03000089.1:0-34587 GCA_001923025.3 Taenia multiceps | reverse complement strand
ATGGCATTTGATTGAGTGAGAGCGAAATGAGCAGTGTGGTGAAGATGACCAACACGAAATGGCATTGATTGAGTGAGAGCGAATGAGCAGTGTGGTGAAGATGACCACACGAAATGGCATTGTTGATTGAGAGCGAAATGAGCAGTTGTGAAGATTACCAACACGAAATGCATTGGAGTGAGAGCGAATGAGCAGTGTGGTGAAGATACACCACGAAATGGCATTGATTGAGTGAGAGCGAAATGAGCAGTGTTGAAGTGACCACACTAAATGGCATTGTTGAGTGAGAGCGAAATGAGCAGTGTGGTTGAAGATGACCAACACGAAATGCATTGAGTGAGAGCGAAATGAGTGTGGTGAAGATGACCACACGAAATGGCATTGATTGAGAGCGAAATGAGCAGTTGTGAAGATGACCACGAAATGGCATTGATTGAGTGAGAGCGAAATAGCATGTGGTGAAGATGACCAACACGAAATGGCATTGATTGAGTGAGAGCGAAATGAGCAGTGTGGTGAAGATGACCAACACGAAATGGCATTGATTGTGAGAGCGAAATGAGCATGTGGTGAAGATGACCACGAAAATGGCATTGATTGAGTGAGAGCGAAATGAGCAGTGTGGTGAAGATGACCAACACGAAATGGCATTGATTGAGTGAGAGCGAAATAGCAGTTGGTGAAGATGACCAACACGAAATGGCATTATTGAGTGAGAGCGAAATGAGCAGTGTGGTGAAGATGACCAACACGAAATGGCATTGATTGAGTGAGCGAAATGAGCAGTGTGGTGAAGATGACCAACACGAAATGGCATTGAGTGAGAGCGAAATGACAGTTGGTGAAGATGACCAACACGAATGGCATTGATTGAGTGAGAGCGAAATGAGCAGTGTGGTTGAAGATGACCAACACGAAATGGCATTGATTGAGAGCGAATGAGCAGTGTGTGAAGATGACCAACACGAATGGCATTATTGAGTGAGAGCGAAATGAGCATGTGGTGAA
Organism: Taenia multiceps; assembly: GCA_001923025.3. Classification (NCBI taxonomy): domain Eukaryota; kingdom Metazoa; phylum Platyhelminthes; class Cestoda; order Cyclophyllidea; family Taeniidae; genus Taenia; species Taenia multiceps. The sequence goes on along the minus strand of MRSW03000089.1, from coordinate 33,579 downwards.
GATGACCAACACGAAATGGCATTGAGTGAGAGCGAAATGAGCAGTGTGGTGAAGATGACCACACGAAATGGCATTGATTGAGTGAGAGCGAATGAGCAGTGTGGTGAAGATGACCAACACGAAATGGCATTGATTGAGTGAGAGCGAAATGAGCATGTGGTGAAGATGACCAACAAAATGGCATTGATTGAGTGAGCGAAATGAGCAGTGTGGTGAATTGACCACAAATGGCATTGAGTGAGAGCGAAATGAGCAGTGTGGTGAAGATGACCAACACGAAATGGCATTGATGAGTGAGAGCGAAATGAGCAGTGTGTGAATGACCAACACGAAATGGCATTGATGAGTGAGAGCGAAATGAGCAGTGTGGTGAAGATGACCAACACGAAATGGCATTGATTGAGTGAGAGCGAAATGAGCATGTGGTGAAGATGACCAACACGAAATGGCATTGAGTGAGAGCGAAATGAGCAGTGTGGTGAGATGACCAACCGAAATGGCATTGATTGAGTGAGAGCGAAATGAGCAGTGGTGAAGATGACCAACACGAAATGGCATTGAGTGAGAGCGAAATGAGCAGTGTGGTGAAGATGACCAACACGAAATGGCATTGATTGAGAGCGAAATGAGCAGTGTGGTGAAGATGACCAACACGAAATGGCATTGATTGAGTGAGAGCGAAATGAGCAGTGTGGTGAAGATGACCAACAAATGGCATTGATTGAGTGAGAGCGAAATGAGCAGTGTGGTGAAGATGACCAACACGAAATGGCATTGATTGAGTAGAGCGAAATGAGCAGTGTGGTGAAGATGACCAACACGAATGGCATTGATTGATGAAGCGAAATGAGCAGTGTGGTGAAGATGACCAACACGAAATGGCATTGATTGAGTGAGCGAAATGAGCATGTGGTGAAGATGACCAACACGAAATGGCATTGATTGAGTGAGAGCGAATGAGCAGTGTGGTGAAGATGACCAACACGAAATGGCATTGATGAGTGATAGCGAAATGAGCAGTGTGGTGAAGATGACCAACACGAATGGCATTGATTGAGTGAGAGCGAAATGAGCAGTGTGGTGAAGATGACCAACACGAAATGGCATTGAGAGAGCGAAATGACAGTGTGGTGAAGATGACCAACACGAAATGGCATTGATTGAGTGAGAGCGAAATGAGCAGTGTGTGGTGAAGATGACCAACACGAAATGGCATTGATTGAGTGAGAGCGAAATGAGCATGTGGTGAAGATGACCAACACGAAATGGCATTGAGTGAGAGCGAAATGAGCAGTGTGGTGAAGATGACCAACACGAAATGGCATTGATTGAGTGAGAGCGAAATGAGCAGTGTGGTGAAGATGACCAACACGAAATGGCATTGATTGATGAGAGCGAAATGAGCAGTGGTGGTGAAGATGACCAACACGAAATGGCATTGATTGTGAGAGCGAAATGAGCAGTGTGGTGAAGATGACCAACACGAATGGCATTGATTGAGTGAGAGCGAAATGAGCAGTGTGGTGAAGATGACCAACACGAAATGGCATTGATTGAGTGAGAGCGAAATGAGCATGTGGTGAAGATGACCACACGAAATGGCATTGATTGATGAGCGCGAAATGAGCAGTGTGGTGAAGATGACCACACGAAATGGCATTGATTGAGTGAGCGAATGAGCAGTGTGGTGAAGATGACCAACACGAAATGGCATTGATTGATGAGAGCGAAATGAGCATGTGGTGAATGACCAACACGAAATGGCATTGATTGAGTGAGCGAAATGAGCAGTGTGGTGAAGATGACCAACACGAAATGGCATTGATTGAGTGAGAGCGAAATGAGCAGTTGGTGAAGATGACCAACACGAAATGGCATTGAGTGAGAGCGAAATGAGCAGTGTGGTGAAGATGACCAACACGAAATGGCATTGATGAGAGCGAAATGAGCAGTGTGGTGAAGATGACCAACACGAATGGCATTGATTGAGTGAGAGCGAAATGAGCAGTGTGGTGAATGACCACACGAAATGGCATTGATTGAGTGAGAGCGAAATGAGCAGTGTGGTAAGATGACCAACACGAAATGGCATTGATTGAGTGAGAGCGAAATGAGCAGTGTGTGAAGATGACCACACGAAATGGCATTGATTGAGTGAGCGAAATGAGCAGTGTGGTGAAGATGACCAACACGAAATGGCATTGATTGAGTGAGAGCGAAATGAGCAGTGTGGTGAAGATGACCAACACGAAATGGCATTGATTGAGTGAGAGCGAAATGAGCAGTGTGGTGAAGATGACCAACACGAAATGGCATTGATTGAGTGAGAGCGAAATGAGCAGTGTGGTGAAGATGACCAACACGAAATGGCATTGATTGAGTGAGCGAAATGAGCATGTGGTGAATGACCAACACGAAATGGCATTGATTGATGAGAGCGAAATGAGCAGTGTGGTGAAGATGACCAACACGAAATGGCATTGATAGTGAGACGAAATGAGCAGTGTGGTGAAGATGACCAACACGAAATGGCATTGATTGAGTGAGAGCGAAATGAGCAGTGTGGTGAAGATGACCAACACGAAATGGCATTGATTGAGTGAGAGCGAAATGAGCAGTGTGGTGAAGATGACCAACACGAAATGGCATTGATTGAGTGAGACGAAATGAGCAGTGTGTGAAGATGACCAACACGAAATGGCATTGATTGAGTGAGAGCGAAATGAGCATGTTGAAGTGAACACCAACACGAAATGGCATTGATTGAGTGAGAGCGAAATGAGCAGTGTGGTGAAGATGACCAACACGAAATGGCATTGATTGAGTGAGAAATGAGCATGTGGTGAAGATGACCAACACGAAATGGCATTGATTGAGTGAGAGCGAAATGCGTGTGGTGAAGATGACCAACACGAAATGGCATTGATTGAGTGAGAGCGAATGAGCAGTGTGGTGAAGATGACCAACACGAAATGGCATTGATGAGAGCGAAATGAGCAGTGTGGTGAAGATGACCAACACGAAATGGCATTGATTGAGTGAGCGAAATGAGCAGTGTGGTGAAGATGACCAACACGAAATGGCATTGATTGAGTGAGCGAAATGAGCATGTGGTGAAGATGACCAACACGAAATGGCATTGATTGAGTGAGAGCGAAATGAGCAGTGTGGTGAAGATGACCAACACGAAATGGCATTGATTGAGTGAGAGCGAATGAGCAGTGTGGTGAAGATGACCAACACGAAATGGCATTGAGTGAGAGCGAAATGAGCAGTGTGGTGAAGATGACCAACACGAAATGGCATTGATTGAGTGAAGCGAAATGAGCAGTGTGGTGAAGATGACCAACACGAAATGGCATTGATGAGAGAGCGAAATGAGCAGTGTGGTGAAGATGACCAACACGAAATGGCATTGATTGAGTGAGAGCGAAATGAGCAGTGTGGTGAAGATGACCAACGAAATGGCATTGATGAGTGAGAGCGAAATGAGCAGTGTGGTGAAGATGACCAACACGAAATGGCATTGATTGAGAGAGCGAAATGAGCAGTGTGGTGAAGATGACCAACACGAAATGGCATTGAGTGAGAGCGAAATGAGCAGTGTGGTGAAGATGACCAACACGAAATGGCATTGATTGAGTGAGAGCGAAATGAGCATGTGGTGAAGATGACCAACACGAAATGGCATTGATTGAGTGAGAGCGAAATGAGCATGTGGTGAAGATGACCAACACGAAATGGCATTGATTGATGAGAGCGAAATGAGCAGTGTGGTGAAGATGACCAACACGAAATGGCATTGATTGAGTGAGAGCGAAATGAGCAGTGTGGTGAAGATGACCAACACGAAATGGCATTGATTGAGTGAGAGCGAAATGAGCAGTGTGGTGAAGATGACCAACACGAAATGGCATTGATTGGTGAGAGCGAAATGAGCAGTGTGGTGAAGATGACCAACACGATGGCATTGATTGAGTGAGAGCGAAATGAGCAGTGTGGTGAAGATGACCAACACGAAATGGCATTGGTGAGAGCGAAATGAGCAGTGTGGTGAAGATGACCAACACGAAATGGCATTGATTGAGTGAGAGCGAAATGAGCAGTGTGGTGAAGATGACCAACACGAAATGGCATTGATTGAGTGAGAGCGAAATGAGCAGTGTGGTGAAGATGACCAACACGAAATGGCATTGATTGTGAGAGCGAAATGAGCAGTGTGGTGAAGATGACCAACACGAAATGGCATTGATTGAGTGAGAGCGAAATGAGCAGTGTGGTGAAGATGACCAACACGAAATGGCATTGATTGAGTGAGAGCGAAATGAGCAGTGTGGTGAAGATGACCAACACGAAATGGCATTGAGAGTGAGAGCGAAATGAGCAGTGTGTGAAGATGACCAACACGAAATGGCATTGAGTGAGAGCGAATGAGCAGTGTGGTGAAGATGACCAACACGAAATGGCATTGATGAGAGCGAAATGAGCAGTGTGGTGAAGATGACCAACAAATGGCATTGATTGAGTGAGCGAAATGAGCAGTGTGGTGAAGATGACCAACACGAAATGGCATTGATTGAGTGAGAGCGAAATGAGCAGTGTGGTGAAGATGACCAACACGAAATGGCATTGATTGAGTGAGAGCGAAATGAGCAGTGTGGTGAAGATGACCAACACGAAATGGCATTGATTGAGTGAGAGCGAAATGCAGTGTGGTGAAGATGACCAACACGAAATGGCATTGATTGTGAGAGCGAAATGAGCATGTGGTGAAGATGACCAACACGAAATGGCATTGATGAGTGAGAGCGAAATGAGCAGTGTGGTGAAGATGACCAACACGAAATGGCATTGATTGAGTGAGAGCGAAATGAGCAGTGTGGTGAAGATGACCAACACGAAATGGCATTGATTGAGTGAGAGCGAAATGAGCAGTGTGGTGAAGATGACCAACACGAAATGGCATTGATTGTGAGAGCGAAATGAGCAGTGTGGTGAAGATGACCACACGAAATGGCATTGATTGAGTGAGAGCGAAATGAGCAGTGTGGTGAAGATGACCAACACGAATGGCATTGATTGAGTGAGAGCGAAATGAGCAGTGTGGTGAAGATGACCAACACGAAATGGCATTGATTGAGTGAGAGCGAAATGAGCAGTGTGGTGAAGATGACCAACACGAAATGGCATTGATTGAGTGAGAGCGAAATGAGCAGTGTGGTGAAGATGACCAACACGAAATGGCATTGATTGAGTGAGAGCGAAATGAGCAGTGTGGTGAAGATGACCAACACGAAATGGCATTGATTGAGTGAGAGCGAAATGAGCAGTGTGGTGAAGATGACCAACACGAAATGGCATTGATGAGAGCGAAATGAGCAGTGTGGTGAAGATGACCAACACGAAATGGCATTGATTGAGTGAGAGCGAAATGAGCATGTGGTGAAGATGACCAACACGAAATGGCATTGATTGAGTGAGCGAAATGAGCAGTGTGGTGAAGATGACCAACACGAAATGGCATTGATTGAGTGAGAGCGAAATGAGCAGTGTGGTGAAGATGACCAACACGAAATGGCATTGATTGAGTGAGAGCGAATGAGCAGTGTGGTGAAGATGACCAACACGAAATGGCATTGATTGAGTGAGAGCGAAATGAGCAGTGTGGTGAAGATGACCAACACGAAATGGCATTGATTGAGTGAGAGCGAAATGAGCAGTGTGGTGAAGATGACCAACACGAAATGGCATTGATGAGAGAGAAATGAGCAGTGTGGTGAAGATGACCAACACGAAATGGCATTGATGAGTGAGCGAAATGAGCAGTGTGGTGAAGATGACCAACACGAAATGGCATTGATTGAGTGAGAGCGAAATGAGCAGTGTGGTGAAGATGACCAACACGAAATGGCATTGATTGAGTGAGAGCGAAATGAGCATGTGGTGAAGATGACCAACCGAAATGGCATTGATTGAGTGAGAGCGAAATGAGCAGTGTGGTGAAGATGACCAACACGAAATGGCATTGATTGAGTGAGAGCGAAATGAGCAGTGTGGTGAAGATGACCAACACGAAATGGCATTGATTGAGTGAGCGAAATGAGCAGTGTGGTGAATGACCAACACGAAATGGCATTGATTGAGTGAGAGCGAAATGAGCAGTGTGGTGAAGATGACCAACACGAAATGGCATTGATTGAGTGAGAGCGAAATGAGCAGTGTGGTGAAGATGACCAACACGAAATGGCATTGATTGAGTGAGAGCGAAATGAGCAGTGTGGTGAAGATGACCAACACGAAATGGCATTGATTGAGTGAGAGCGAAATGAGCAGTGTGGTGAAGATGACCAACACGAAATGGCATTGATTGAGTGAGAGCAGTGTGGTGAAGATGACCAACACGAAATGGCATTGATTGAGTGAGAGCGAAATGAGCAGTGTGGTGAAGATGACCAACACGAAATGGCATTGATTGAGTGAGAGCGAAATGAGCAGTGTGGTGAAGATGACCAACACGAAATGGCATTGATTGAGTGAGAGCGAAATGAGCAGTGTGGTGAAGATGACCAACACGAAATGGCATTGATTGAGTGAGAGCGAAATGAGCAGTGTGGTGAAGATGACCAACACGAAATGGCATTGATTGAGTGAGAGCGAAATGAGCAGTGTGTGAAGATGACCAACACGAAATGGCATTGATTGAGTGAGAGCGAAATGAGCAGTGTGGTGAAGATGACCAACACGAAATGGCATTGATTGAGTGAGAGCGAAATGAGCAGTGTGGTGAAGATGACCAACACGAAATGGCATTGATTGAGTGAGAGCGAAATGAGCAGTGTGGTGAAGATGACCAACACGAAATGGCATGATTGAGTGAGAGCGAAATGAGCAGTGTGGTGAAGATGACCAACACGAAATGGCATTGATGAGTGAGAGCGAAATGAGCAGTGTGGTGAAGATGACCAACACGAAATGGCATTGAGTGAGAGCGAAATGAGCAGTGTGGTGAAGATGACCAACACGAAATGGCATTGAGTGAGAGCGAAATGAGCAGTGTGGTGAAGATGACCAACACGAAATGGCATTGATTGAGTGAGAGCGAAATGAGCAGTGTGGTGAAGATGACCAACACGAAATGGCATTGAGTGAGAGCGAAATGAGCAGTGTGGTGAAGATGACCAACACGAAATGGCATTGATTGAGTGAGAGCGAAATGAGCAGTGTGGTGAAGATGACCAACACGAAATGGCATTGATTGAGTGAGAGCGAAATGAGCAGTGTGGTGAAGATGACCAACACGAAATGGCATTGAGTGAGAGCGAAATGAGCAGTGTGGTGAAGATGACCAACACGAAATGGCATTGATTGAGTGAGAGCGAAATGAGCAGTGTGGTGAAGATGACCAACACGAAATGGCATTGAGTGAGAGCGAAATGAGCAGTGTGGTGAAGATGACCAACACGAAATGGCATTGATTGAGTGAGAGCGAAATGAGCAGTGTGGTGAAGATGACCAACACGAAATGGCATTGAGTGAGAGCGAAATGAGCAGTGTGGTGAAGATGACCAACACGAAATGGCATTGATTGAGTGAGAGCGAAATGAGCAGTGTGGTGAAGATGACCAACACGAAATGGCATGATTGAGTGAGAGCGAAATGAGCATGTGTGAAGATGACCAACACGAGATGAGCATGACACGAAATGGCATGATGAGTGAGAGCGAAATGAGCAGTGTGTGTGAAGATGACCAACACGAAATGGCATTGAGTGAGAGCGAAATGAGCAGTGTGGTGAAGATGACCAACACGAAATGGCATTGATTGAGTGAGAGCGAAATGAGCAGTGTGGTGAAGATGACCAACACGAAATGGCATTGATTGAGTGAGAGCGAAATGAGCAGTGTGGTGAAGATGACCAACACGAAATGGCATTGAGTGAGAGCGAAATGAGCAGTGTGGTGAAGATGACCAACACGAAATGGCATTGAGTGAGAGCGAAATGAGCAGTGTGGTGAAGATGACCAACACGAAATGGCATTGATTGAGTGAGAGCGAAATGAGCAGTGTGGTGAAGATGACCAACACGAAATGGCATTGATTGAGTGAGAGCGAAATGAGCAGTGTGGTGAAGATGACCAACACGAAATGGCATTGATTGAGTGAGAGCGAAATGAGCAGTGTGGTGAAGATGACCAACACGAAATGGCATTGATTGAGTGAGAGCGAAATGAGCAGTGTGGTGAAGATGACCAACACGAAATGGCATTGATTGAGTGAGAGCGAAATGAGCAGTGTGGTGAAGATGACCAACACGAAATGGCATTGATTGAGTGAGAGCGAAATGAGCAGTGTGGTGAAGATGACCAACACGAAATGGCATTGAGTGAGAGCGAAATGAGCAGTGTGGTGAAGATGACCAACACGAAATGGCATTGATTGAGTGAGAGCGAAATGAGCAGTGTGGTGAAGATGACCAACACGAAATGGCATTGAGTGAGAGCGAAATGAGCAGTGTGGTGAAGATGACCAACACGAAATGGCATTGATTGAGTGAGAGCGAAATGAGCAGTGTGGTGAAGATGACCAACACGAAATGGCATTGAGTGAGAGCGAAATGAGCAGTGTGGTGAAGATGACCAACACGAAATGGCATTGAGTGAGAGCGAAATGAGCAGTGTGGTGAAGATGACCAACACGAAATGGCATTGAGTGAGAGCGAAATGAGCAGTGTGGTGAAGATGACCAACACGAAATGGCATTGATTGAGTGAGAGCGAAATGAGCAGTGTGGTGAAGATGACCAACACGAAATGGCATTGATGAGTGAGAGCGAAATGAGCAGTGTGGTGAAGATGACCAACACGAAATGGCATTGATTGAGTGAGAGCGAAATGAGCAGTGTGGTGAAGATGACCAACACGAAATGGCATTGATTGAGTGAGAGCGAAATGAGCAGTGTGGTGAAGATGACCAACACGAAATGGCATTGATTGAGTGAGAGCGAAATGAGCAGTGTGGTGAAGATGACCAACACGAAATGGCATTGATTGAGTGAGAGCGAAATGAGCAGTGTGGTGAAGATGACCAACACGAAATGGCATTGATTGAGTGAGAGCGAAATGAGCAGTGTGGTGAAGATGACCAACACGAAATGGCATTGATTGAGTGAGAGCGAAATGAGCAGTGTGGTGAAGATGACCAACACGAAATGGCATTGATTGAGTGAGAGCGAAATGAGCAGTGTGGTGAAGATGACCAACACGAAATGGCATGATTGAGTGAGAGCGAAATGAGCAGTGTGGTGAAGATGACCAACACGAAATGGCATTGATTGAGTGAGAGCGAAATGAGCAGTGTGGTGAAGATGACCAACACGAAATGGCATTGATTGAGTGAGAGCGAAATGAGCAGTGTGGTGAAGATGACCAACACGAAATGGCATTGATTGAGTGAGAGCGAAATGAGCAGTGTGGTGAAGATGACCAACACGAAATGGCATTGATTGAGTGAGAGCGAAATGAGCAGTGTGGTGAAGATGACCAACACGAAATGGCATTGATTGAGTGAGAGCGAAATGAGCAGTGTGGTGAAGATGACCAACACGAAATGGCATTGAGTGAGAGCGAAATGAGCAGTGTGGTGAAGATGACCAACACGAAATGGCATTGATTGAGTGAGAGCGAAATGAGCAGTGTGGTGAAGATGACCAACACGAAATGGCATTGATTGAGTGAGAGCGAAATGAGCAGTGTGGTGAAGATGACCAACACGAAATGGCATTGATTGAGTGAGAGCGAAATGAGCAGTGTGGTGAAGATGACCAACACGAAATGGCATTGAGTGAGAGCGAAATGAGCAGTGTGGTGAAGATGACCAACACGAAATGGCATTGATTGAGTGAGAGCGAAATGAGCAGTGTGGTGAAGATGACCAACACGAAATGGCATTGATTGAGTGAGAGCGAAATGAGCAGTGTGGTGAAGATGACCAACACGAAATGGCATTGATTGAGTGAGAGCGAAATGAGCAGTGTGGTGAAGATGACCAACACGAAATGGCATTGATTGAGTGAGAGCGAAATGAGCAGTGTGGTGAAGATGACCAACACGAAATGGCATTGATTGAGTGAGAGCGAAATGAGCAGTGTGGTGAAGATGACCAACACGAAATGGCATTGATTGAGTGAGAGCGAAATGAGCAGTGTGGTGAAGATGACCAACACGAAATGGCATTGATTGAGTGAGAGCGAAATGAGCAGTGTGGTGAAGATGACCAACACGAAATGGCATTGATTGAGTGAGAGCGAAATGAGCAGTGTGGTGAAGATGACCAACACGAAATGGCATTGAGGGAGTGAGAGCGAAATGAGCAGTGTGGTGAAGATGACCAACACGAAATGGCATTGAGTGAGAGCGAAATGAGCAGTGTGGTGAAGATGACCAACACGAAATGGCATTGATTGAGTGAGAGCGAAATGAGCAGTGTGGTGAAGATGACCAACACGAAATGGCATTGATTGAGTGAGAGCGAAATGAGCAGTGTGGTGAAGATGACCAACACGAAATGGCATTGATTGAGTGAGAGCGAAATGAGCAGTGTGGTGAAGATGACCAACACGAAATGGCATTGAGTGAGAGCGAAATGAGCAGTGTGGTGAAGATGACCAACACGAAATGGCATTGATTGAGTGAGAGCGAAATGAGCAGTGTGGTGAAGATGACCAACACGAAATGGCATTGAGTGAGAGCGAAATGAGCAGTGTGGTGAAGATGACCAACACGAAATGGCATTGAGTGAGAGCGAAATGAGCAGTGTGGTGAAGATGACCAACACGAAATGGCATTGATTGAGTGAGAGCGAAATGAGCAGTGTGGTGAAGATGACCAACACGAAATGGCATTGATTGAGTGAGAGCGAAATGAGCAGTGTGGTGAAGATGACCAACACGAAATGGCATTGATTGAGTGAGAGCGAAATGAGCAGTGTGGTGAAGATGACCAACACGAAATGGCATTGATTGAGTGAGAGCGAAATGAGCAGTGTGGTGAAGATGACCAACACGAAATGGCATTGATTGAGTGAGAGCGAAATGAGCAGTGTGGTGAAGATGACCAACACGAAATGGCATTGAGTGAGAGCGAAATGAGCAGTGTGGTGAAGATGACCAACACGAAATGGCATTGAGTGAGAGCGAAATGAGCAGTGTGGTGAAGATGACCAACACGAAATGGCATTGAGTGAGAGCGAAATGAGCAGTGTGGTGAAGATGACCAACACGAAATGGCATTGATTGAGTGAGAGCGAAATGAGCAGTGTGGTGAAGATGACCAACACGAAATGGCATTGAGTGAGAGCGAAATGAGCAGTGTGGTGAAGATGACCAACACGAAATGGCATTGATTGAGTGAGAGCGAAATGAGCAGTGTGGTGAAGATGACCAACACGAAATGGCATTGATTGAGTGAGAGCGAAATGAGCAGTGTGGTGAAGATGACCAACACGAAATGGCATTGATTGAGTGAGAGCGAAATGAGCAGTGTGGTGAAGATGACCAACACGAAATGGCATTGATTGAGTGAGAGCGAAATGAGCAGTGTGGTGAAGATGACCAACACGAAATGGCATTGATTGAGTGAGAGCGAAATGAGCAGTGTGGTGAAGATGACCAACACGAAATGGCATTGATTGAGTGAGAGCGAAATGAGCAGTGTGGTGAAGATGACCAACACGAAATGGCATTGAGTGAGAGCGAAATGAGCAGTGTGGTGAAGATGACCAACACGAAATGGCATTGATTGAGTGAGAGCGAAATGAGCAGTGTGGTGAAGATGACCAACACGAAATGGCATTGTTGAGTGAGAGCGAAATGAGCAGTGTGGTGAAGATGACCAACACGAAATGGCATTGATTGAGTGAGAGCGAAATGAGCAGTGTGGTGAAGATGACCAACACGAAATGGCATTGAGTGAGAGCGAAATGAGCAGTGTGGTGAAGATGACCAACACGAAATGGCATTGATTGAGTGAGAGCGAAATGAGCAGTGTGGTGAAGATGACCAACACGAAATGGCATTGAGTGAGAGCGAAATGAGCAGTGGGGTGAAGATGACCAACACGAAATGGCATTGATTGAGTGAGAGCGAAATGAGCAGTGTGGTGAAGATGACCAACACGAAATGGCATTGATTGAGTGAGAGCGAAATGAGCAGTGTGGTGAAGATGACCAACACGAAATGGCATTGATTGAGTGAGAGCGAAATGAGCAGTGTGGTGAAGATGACCAACACGAAATGGCATTGATTGAGTGAGAGCGAAATGAGCAGTGTGGTGAAGATGACCAACACGAAATGGCATTGATTGAGTGAGAGCGAAATGAGCAGTGTGGTGAAGATGACCAACACGAAATGGCATTGATTGAGTGAGAGCGAAATGAGCAGTGTGGTGAAGATGACCAACACGAAATGGCATTGAGTGAGAGCGAAATGAGCAGTGTGGTGAAGATGACCAACACGAAATGGCATTGATTGAGTGAGAGCGAAATGAGCAGTGTGGTGAAGATGACCAACACGAAATGGCATTGATTGAGTGAGAGCGAAATGAGCAGTGTGGTGAAGATGACCAACACGAAATGGCATTGATTGAGTGAGAGCGAAATGAGCAGTGTGGTGAAGATGACCAACACGAAATGGCATTGATTGAGTGAGAGCGAAATGAGCAGTGTGGTGAAGATGACCAACACGAAATGGCATTGATTGAGTGAGAGCGAAATGAGCAGTGTGGTGAAGATGACCAACACGAAATGGCATTGATTGAGTGAGAGCGAAATGAGCAGTGTGGTGAAGATGACCAACACGAAATGGCATTGATTGAGTGAGAGCGAAATGAGCAGTGTGGTGAAGATGACCAACACGAAATGGCATTGATTGAGTGAGAGCGAAATGAGCAGTGTGGTGAAGATGACCAACACGAAATGGCATTGATTGAGTGAGAGCGAAATGAGCAGTGTGGTGAAGATGACCAACACGAAATGGCATTGATTGAGTGAGAGCGAAATGAGCAGTGTGGTGAAGATGACCAACACGAAATGGCATTGATTGAGTGAGAGCGAAATGAGCAGTGTGGTGAAGATGACCAACACGAAATGGCATTGAGTGAGAGCGAAATGAGCAGTGTGGTGAAGATGACCAACACGAAATGGCATTGATTGAGTGAGAGCGAAATGAGCAGTGTGGTGAAGATGACCAACACGAAATGGCATTGAGTGAGAGCGAAATGAGCAGTGTGGTGAAGATGACCAACACGAAATGGCATTGATTGAGTGAGAGCGAAATGAGCAGTGTGGTGAAGATGACCAACACGAAATGGCATTGAGTGAGAGCGAAATGAGCAGTGTGGTGAAGATGACCAACACGAAATGGCATTGAGTGAGAGCGAAATGAGCAGTGTGGTGAAGATGACCAACACGAAATGGCATTGAGTGAGAGCGAAATGAGCAGTGTGGTGAAGATGACCAACACGAAATGGCATTGAGTGAGAGCGAAATGAGCAGTGTGGTGAAGATGACCAACACGAAATGGCATTGATTGAGTGAGAGCGAAATGAGCAGTGTGGTGAAGATGACCAACACGAAATGGCATTGATTGAGTGAGAGCGAAATGAGCAGTGTGGTGAAGATGACCAACACGAAATGGCATTGATGAGTGAGAGCGAAATGAGCAGTGTGGTGAAGATGACCAACACGAAATGGCATTGAGTGAGAGCGAAATGAGCAGTGTGGTGAAGATGACCAACACGAAATGGCATTGATTGAGTGAGAGCGAAATGAGCAGTGTGGTGAAGATGACCAACACGAAATGGCATTGATTGAGTGAGAGCGAAATGAGCAGTGTGGTGAAGATGACCAACACGAAATGGCATTGAGTGAGAGCGAAATGAGCAGTGTGGTGAAGATGACCAACACGAAATGGCATTGAGTGAGAGCGAAATGAGCAGTGTGGTGAAGATGACCAACACGAAATGGCATTGATTGAGTGAGAGCGAAATGAGCAGTGTGGTGAAGATGACCAACACGAAATGGCATTGATTGAGTGAGAGCGAAATGAGCAGTGTGGTGAAGATGACCAACACGAAATGGCATTGATTGAGTGAGAGCGAAATGAGCAGTGTGGTGAAGATGACCAACACGAAATGGCATTGATTGAGTGAGAGCGAAATGAGCAGTGTGGTGAAGATGACCAACACGAAATGGCATTGATTGAGTGAGAGCGAAATGAGCAGTGTGGTGAAGATGACCAACACGAAATGGCATTGATTGAGTGAGAGCGAAATGAGCAGTGTGGTGAAGATGACCAACACGAAATGGCATTGAGTGAGAGCGAAATGAGCAGTGTGGTGAAGATGACCAACACGAAATGGCATTGATTGAGTGAGAGCGAAATGAGCAGTGTGGTGAAGATGACCAACACGAAATGGCATTGAGTGAGAGCGAAATGAGCAGTGTGGTGAAGATGACCAACACGAAATGGCATTGATTGAGTGAGAGCGAAATGAGCAGTGTGGTGAAGATGACCAACACGAAATGGCATTGAGTGAGAGCGAAATGAGCAGTGTGGTGAAGATGACCAACACGAAATGGCATTGATTGAGTGAGAGCGAAATGAGCAGTGTGGTGAAGATGACCAACACGAAATGGCATTGATTGAGTGAGAGCGAAATGAGCAGTGTGGTGAAGATGACCAACACGAAATGGCATTGATTGAGTGAGAGCGAAATGAGCAGTGTGGTGAAGATGACCAACACGAAATGGCATTGAGTGAGAGCGAAATGAGCAGTGTGGTGAAGATGACCAACACGAAATGGCATTGATTGAGTGAGAGCGAAATGAGCAGTGTGGTGAAGATGACCAACACGAAATGGCATTGAGTGAGAGCGAAATGAGCAGTGTGGTGAAGATGACCAACACGAAATGGCATTGAGTGAGAGCGAAATGAGCAGTGTGGTGAAGATGACCAACACGAAATGGCATTGATTGAGTGAGAGCGAAATGAGCAGTGTGGTGAAGATGACCAACACGAAATGGCATTGATTGAGTGAGAGCGAAATGAGCAGTGTGGTGAAGATGACCAACACGAAATGGCATTGATTGAGTGAGAGCGAAATGAGCAGTGTGGTGAAGATGACCAACACGAAATGGCATTGATTGAGTGAGAGCGAAATGAGCAGTGTGGTGAAGATGACCAACACGAAATGGCATTGATTGAGTGAGAGCGAAATGAGCAGTGTGGTGAAGATGACCAACACGAAATGGCATTGATTGAGTGAGAGCGAAATGAGCAGTGTGGTGAAGATGACCAACACGAAATGGCATTGATTGAGTGAGAGCGAAATGAGCAGTGTGGTGAAGATGACCAACACGAAATGGCATTGATTGAGTGAGAGCGAAATGAGCAGTGTGGTGAAGATGACCAACACGAAATGGCATTGAGTGAGAGCGAAATGAGCAGTGTGGTGAAGATGACCAACACGAAATGGCATTGATTGAGTGAGAGCGAAATGAGCAGTGTGGTGAAGATGACCAACACGAAATGGCATTGATTGAGTGAGAGCGAAATGAGCAGTGTGGTGAAGATGACCAACACGAAATGGCATTGATTGAGTGAGAGCGAAATGAGCAGTGTGGTGAAGATGACCAACACGAAATGGCATTGAGTGAGAGCGAAATGAGCAGTGTGGTGAAGATGACCAACACGAAATGGCATTGATTGAGTGAGAGCGAAATGAGCAGTGTGGTGAAGATGACCAACACGAAATGGCATTGATTGAGTGAGAGCGAAATGAGCAGTGTGGTGAAGATGACCAACACGAAATGGCATTGATTGAGTGAGAGCGAAATGAGCAGTGTGGTGAAGATGACCAACACGAAATGGCATTGATTGAGTGAGAGCGAAATGAGCAGTGTGGTGAAGATGACCAACACGAAATGGCATTGAGTGAGAGCGAAATGAGCAGTGTGGTGAAGATGACCAACACGAAATGGCATTGATTGAGTGAGAGCGAAATGAGCAGTGTGGTGAAGATGACCAACACGAAATGGCATTGATTGAGTGAGAGCGAAATGAGCAGTGTGGTGAAGATGACCAACACGAAATGGCATTGATTGAGTGAGAGCGAAATGAGCAGTGTGGTGAAGATGACCAACACGAAATGGCATTGATTGAGTGAGAGCGAAATGAGCAGTGTGGTGAAGATGACCAACACGAAATGGCATTGATTGAGTGAGAGCGAAATGAGCAGTGTGGTGAAGATGACCAACACGAAATGGCATTGATTGAGTGAGAGCGAAATGAGCAGTGTGGTGAAGATGACCAACACGAAATGGCATTGATTGAGTGAGAGCGAAATGAGCAGTGTGGTGAAGATGACCAACACGAAATGGCATTGATTGAGTGAGAGCGAAATGAGCAGTGTGGTGAAGATGACCAACACGAAATGGCATTGATTGAGTGAGAGCGAAATGAGCAGTGTGGTGAAGATGACCAACACGAAATGGCATTGATTGAGTGAGAGCGAAATGAGCAGTGTGGTGAAGATGACCAACACGAAATGGCATTGATTGAGTGAGAGCGAAATGAGCAGTGTGGTGAAGATGACCAACACGAAATGGCATTGATTGAGTGAGAGCGAAATGAGCAGTGTGGTGAAGATGACCAACACGAAATGGCATTGATTGAGTGAGAGCGAAATGAGCAGTGTGGTGAAGATGACCAACACGAAATGGCATTGATTGAGTGAGAGCGAAATGAGCAGTGTGGTGAAGATGACCAACACGAAATGGCATTGATTGAGTGAGAGCGAAATGAGCAGTGTGGTGAAGATGACCAACACGAAATGGCATTGATTGAGTGAGAGCGAAATGAGCAGTGTGGTGAAGATGACCAACACGAAATGGCATTGAGTGAGAGCGAAATGAGCAGTGTGGTGAAGATGACCAACACGAAATGGCATTGATTGAGTGAGAGCGAAATGAGCAGTGTGGTGAAGATGACCAACACGAAATGGCATTGATTGAGTGAGAGCGAAATGAGCAGTGTGGTGAAGATGACCAACACGAAATGGCATTGAGTGAGAGCGAAATGAGCAGTGTGGTGAAGATGACCAACACGAAATGGCATTGATTGAGTGAGAGCGAAATGAGCAGTGTGGTGAAGATGACCAACACGAAATGGCATTGATTGAGTGAGAGCGAAATGAGCAGTGTGGTGAAGATGACCAACACGAAATGGCATTGATTGAGTGAGAGCGAAATGAGCAGTGTGGTGAAGATGACCAACACGAAATGGCATTGATTGAGTGAGAGCGAAATGAGCAGTGTGGTGAAGATGACCAACACGAAATGGCATTGATTGAGTGAGAGCGAAATGAGCAGTGTGGTGAAGATGACCAACACGAAATGGCATTGATTGAGTGAGAGCGAAATGAGCAGTGTGGTGAAGATGACCAACACGAAATGGCATTGATTGAGTGAGAGCGAAATGAGCAGTGTGGTGAAGATGACCAACACGAAATGGCATTGATTGAGTGAGAGCGAAATGAGCAGTGTGGTGAAGATGACCAACACGAAATGGCATTGATTGAGTGAGAGCGAAATGAGCAGTGTGGTGAAGATGACCAACACGAAATGGCATTGATTGAGTGAGAGCGAAATGAGCAGTGTGGTGAAGATGACCAACACGAAATGGCATTGATTGAGTGAGAGCGAAATGAGCAGTGTGGTGAAGATGACCAACACGAAATGGCATTGATTGAGTGAGAGCGAAATGAGCAGTGTGGTGAAGATGACCAACACGAAATGGCATTGATTGAGTGAGAGCGAAATGAGCAGTGTGGTGAAGATGACCAACACGAAATGGCATTGATTGAGTGAGAGCGAAATGAGCAGTGTGGTGAAGATGACCAACACGAAATGGCATTGATTGAGTGAGAGCGAAATGAGCAGTGTGGTGAAGATGACCAACACGAAATGGCATTGATTGAGTGAGAGCGAAATGAGCAGTGTGGTGAAGATGACCAACACGAAATGGCATTGATTGAGTGAGAGCGAAATGAGCAGTGTGGTGAAGATGACCAACACGAAATGGCATTGATTGAGTGAGAGCGAAATGAGCAGTGTGGTGAAGATGACCAACACGAAATGGCATTGATTGAGTGAGAGCGAAATGAGCAGTGTGGTGAAGATGACCAACACGAAATGGCATTGATTGAGTGAGAGCGAAATGAGCAGTGTGGTGAAGATGACCAACACGAAATGGCATTGATTGAGTGAGAGCGAAATGAGCAGTGTGGTGAAGATGACCAACACGAAATGGCATTGATTGAGTGAGAGCGAAATGAGCAGTGTGGTGAAGATGACCAACACGAAATGGCATTGATTGAGTGAGAGCGAAATGAGCAGTGTGGTGAAGATGACCAACACGAAATGGCATTGATTGAGTGAGAGCGAAATGAGCAGTGTGGTGAAGATGACCAACACGAAATGGCATTGATTGAGTGAGAGCGAAATGAGCAGTGTGGTGAAGATGACCAACACGAAATGGCATTGATTGAGTGAGAGCGAAATGAGCAGTGTGGTGAAGATGACCAACACGAAATGGCATTGATTGAGTGAGAGCGAAATGAGCAGTGTGGTGAAGATGACCAACACGAAATGGCATTGATTGAGTGAGAGCGAAATGAGCAGTGTGGTGAAGATGACCAACACGAAATGGCATTGATTGAGTGAGAGCGAAATGAGCAGTGTGGTGAAGATGACCAACACGAAATGGCATTGATTGAGTGAGAGCGAAATGAGCAGTGTGGTGAAGATGACCAACACGAAATGGCATTGATTGAGTGAGAGCGAAATGAGCAGTGTGGTGAAGATGACCAACACGAAATGGCATTGATTGAGTGAGAGCGAAATGAGCAGTGTGGTGAAGATGACCAACACGAAATGGCATTGATTGAGTGAGAGCGAAATGAGCAGTGTGGTGAAGATGACCAACACGAAATGGCATTGATTGAGTGAGAGCGAAATGAGCAGTGTGGTGAAGATGACCAACACGAAATGGCATTGATTGAGTGAGAGCGAAATGAGCAGTGTGGTGAAGATGACCAACACGAAATGGCATTGATTGAGTGAGAGCGAAATGAGCAGTGTGGTGAAGATGACCAACACGAAATGGCATTGATTGAGTGAGAGCGAAATGAGCAGTGTGGTGAAGATGACCAACACGAAATGGCATTGATTGAGTGAGAGCGAAATGAGCAGTGTGGTGAAGATGACCAACACGAAATGGCATTGATTGAGTGAGAGCGAAATGAGCAGTGTGGTGAAGATGACCAACACGAAATGGCATTGATTGAGTGAGAGCGAAATGAGCAGTGTGGTGAAGATGACCAACACGAAATGGCATTGATTGAGTGAGAGCGAAATGAGCAGTGTGGTGAAGATGACCAACACGAAATGGCATTGATTGAGTGAGAGCGAAATGAGCAGTGTGGTGAAGATGACCAACACGAAATGGCATTGATTGAGTGAGAGCGAAATGAGCAGTGTGGTGAAGATGACCAACACGAAATGGCATTGATTGAGTGAGAGCGAAATGAGCAGTGTGGTGAAGATGACCAACACGAAATGGCATTGATTGAGTGAGAGCGAAATGAGCAGTGTGGTGAAGATGACCAACACGAAATGGCATTGATTGAGTGAGAGCGAAATGAGCAGTGTGGTGAAGATGACCAACACGAAATGGCATTGATTGAGTGAGAGCGAAATGAGCAGTGTGGTGAAGATGACCAACACGAAATGGCATTGATTGAGTGAGAGCGAAATGAGCAGTGTGGTGAAGATGACCAACACGAAATGGCATTGATTGAGTGAGAGCGAAATGAGCAGTGTGGTGAAGATGACCAACACGAAATGGCATTGATTGAGTGAGAGCGAAATGAGCAGTGTGGTGAAGATGACCAACACGAAATGGCATTGATTGAGTGAGAGCGAAATGAGCAGTGTGGTGAAGATGACCAACACGAAATGGCATTGATTGAGTGAGAGCGAAATGAGCAGTGTGGTGAAGATGACCAACACGAAATGGCATTGATTGAGTGAGAGCGAAATGAGCAGTGTGGTGAAGATGACCAACACGAAATGGCATTGATTGAGTGAGAGCGAAATGAGCAGTGTGGTGAAGATGACCAACACGAAATGGCATTGATTGAGTGAGAGCGAAATGAGCAGTGTGGTGAAGATGACCAACACGAAATGGCATTGATTGAGTGAGAGCGAAATGAGCAGTGTGGTGAAGATGACCAACACGAAATGGCATTGAGTGAGAGCGAAATGAGCAGTGTGGTGAAGATGACCAACACGAAATGGCATTGATTGAGTGAGAGCGAAATGAGCAGTGTGGTGAAGATGACCAACACGAAATGGCATTGATTGAGTGAGAGCGAAATGAGCAGTGTGGTGAAGATGACCAACACGAAATGGCATTGATTGAGTGAGAGCGAAATGAGCAGTGTGGTGAAGATGACCAACACGAAATGGCATTGATTGAGTGAGAGCGAAATGAGCAGTGTGGTGAAGATGACCAACACGAAATGGCATTGATTGAGTGAGAGCGAAATGAGCAGTGTGGTGAAGATGACCAACACGAAATGGCATTGATTGAGTGAGAGCGAAATGAGCAGTGTGGTGAAGATGACCAACACGAAATGGCATTGATTGAGTGAGAGCGAAATGAGCAGTGTGGTGAAGATGACCAACACGAAATGGCATTGATTGAGTGAGAGCGAAATGAGCAGTGTGGTGAAGATGACCAACACGAAATGGCATTGATTGAGTGAGAGCGAAATGAGCAGTGTGGTGAAGATGACCAACACGAAATGGCATTGATTGAGTGAGAGCGAAATGAGCAGTGTGGTGAAGATGACCAACACGAAATGGCATTGATTGAGTGAGAGCGAAATGAGCAGTGTGGTGAAGATGACCAACACGAAATGGCATTGATTGAGTGAGAGCGAAATGAGCAGTGTGGTGAAGATGACCAACACGAAATGGCATTGATTGAGTGAGAGCGAAATGAGCAGTGTGGTGAAGATGACCAACACGAAATGGCATTGATTGAGTGAGAGCGAAATGAGCAGTGTGGTGAAGATGACCAACACGAAATGGCATTGATTGAGTGAGAGCGAAATGAGCAGTGTGGTGAAGATGACCAACACGAAATGGCATTGATTGAGTGAGAGCGAAATGAGCAGTGTGGTGAAGATGACCAACACGAAATGGCATTGATTGAGTGAGAGCGAAATGAGCAGTGTGGTGAAGATGACCAACACGAAATGGCATTGATTGAGTGAGAGCGAAATGAGCAGTGTGGTGAAGATGACCAACACGAAATGGCATTGATTGAGTGAGAGCGAAATGAGCAGTGTGGTGAAGATGACCAACACGAAATGGCATTGATTGAGTGAGAGCGAAATGAGCAGTGTGGTGAAGATGACCAACACGAAATGGCATTGATTGAGTGAGAGCGAAATGAGCAGTGTGGTGAAGATGACCAACACGAAATGGCATTGATTGAGTGAGAGCGAAATGAGCAGTGTGGTGAAGATGACCAACACGAAATGGCATTGATTGAGTGAGAGCGAAATGAGCAGTGTGGTGAAGATGACCAACACGAAATGGCATTGATTGAGTGAGAGCGAAATGAGCAGTGTGGTGAAGATGACCAACACGAAATGGCATTGATTGAGTGAGAGCGAAATGAGCAGTGTGGTGAAGATGACCAACACGAAATGGCATTGATTGAGTGAGAGCGAAATGAGCAGTGTGGTGAAGATGACCAACACGAAATGGCATTGATTGAGTGAGAGCGAAATGAGCAGTGTGGTGAAGATGACCAACACGAAATGGCATTGAGTGAGAGCGAAATGAGCAGTGTGGTGAAGATGACCAACACGAAATGGCATTGATTGAGTGAGAGCGAAATGAGCAGTGTGGTGAAGATGACCAACACGAAATGGCATTGATTGAGTGAGAGCGAAATGAGCAGTGTGGTGAAGATGACCAACACGAAATGGCATTGATTGAGTGAGAGCGAAATGAGCAGTGTGGTGAAGATGACCAACACGAAATGGCATTGATTGAGTGAGAGCGAAATGAGCAGTGTGGTGAAGATGACCAACACGAAATGGCATTGATTGAGTGAGAGCGAAATGAGCAGTGTGGTGAAGATGACCAACACGAAATGGCATTGATTGAGTGAGAGCGAAATGAGCAGTGTGGTGAAGATGACCAACACGAAATGGCATTGAGTGAGAGCGAAATGAGCAGTGTGGTGAAGATGACCAACACGAAATGGCATTGAGTGAGAGCGAAATGAGCAGTGTGGTGAAGATGACCAACACGAAATGGCATTGATTGAGTGAGAGCGAAATGAGCAGTGTGGTGAAGATGACCAACACGAAATGGCATTGATTGAGTGAGAGCGAAATGAGCAGTGTGGTGAAGATGACCAACACGAAATGGCATTGATTGAGTGAGAGCGAAATGAGCAGTGTGGTGAAGATGACCAACACGAAATGGCATTGATTGAGTGAGAGCGAAATGAGCAGTGTGGTGAAGATGACCAACACGAAATGGCATTGATTGAGTGAGAGCGAAATGAGCAGTGTGGTGAAGATGACCAACACGAAATGGCATTGATTGAGTGAGAGCGAAATGAGCAGTGTGGTGAAGATGACCAACACGAAATGGCATTGATTGAGTGAGAGCGAAATGAGCAGTGTGGTGAAGATGACCAACACGAAATGGCATTGATTGAGTGAGAGCGAAATGAGCAGTGTGGTGAAGATGACCAACACGAAATGGCATTGATTGAGTGAGAGCGAAATGAGCAGTGTGGTGAAGATGACCAACACGAAATGGCATTGATTGAGTGAGAGCGAAATGAGCAGTGTGGTGAAGATGACCAACACGAAATGGCATTGATTGAGTGAGAGCGAAATGAGCAGTGTGGTGAAGATGACCAACACGAAATGGCATTGAGTGAGAGCGAAATGAGCAGTGTGGTGAAGATGACCAACACGAAATGGCATTGATTGAGTGAGAGCGAAATGAGCAGTGTGGTGAAGATGACCAACACGAAATGGCATTGATTGAGTGAGAGCGAAATGAGCAGTGTGGTGAAGATGACCAACACGAAATGGCATTGATTGAGTGAGAGCGAAATGAGCAGTGTGGTGAAGATGACCAACACGAAATGGCATTGATTGAGTGAGAGCGAAATGAGCAGTGTGGTGAAGATGACCAACACGAAATGGCATTGATTGAGTGAGAGCGAAATGAGCAGTGTGGTGAAGATGACCAACACGAAATGGCATTGATTGAGTGAGAGCGAAATGAGCAGTGTGGTGAAGATGACCAACACGAAATGGCATTGATTGAGTGAGAGCGAAATGAGCAGTGTGGTGAAGATGACCAACACGAAATGGCATTGAGTGAGAGCGAAATGAGCAGTGTGGTGAAGATGACCAACACGAAATGGCATTGATTGAGTGAGAGCGAAATGAGCAGTGTGGTGAAGATGACCAACACGAAATGGCATTGATTGAGTGAGAGCGAAATGAGCAGTGTGGTGAAGATGACCAACACGAAATGGCATTGATTGAGTGAGAGCGAAATGAGCAGTGTGGTGAAGATGACCAACACGAAATGGCATTGATTGAGTGAGAGCGAAATGAGCAGTGTGGTGAAGATGACCAACACGAAATGGCATTGAGTGAGAGCGAAATGAGCAGTGTGGTGAAGATGACCAACACGAAATGGCATTGATTGAGTGAGAGCGAAATGAGCAGTGTGGTGAAGATGACCAACACGAAATGGCATTGATTGAGTGAGAGCGAAATGAGCAGTGTGGTGAAGATGACCAACACGAAATGGCATTGATTGAGTGAGAGCGAAATGAGCAGTGTGGTGAAGATGACCAACACGAAATGGCATTGATTGAGTGAGAGCGAAATGAGCAGTGTGGTGAAGATGACCAACACGAAATGGCATTGATTGAGTGAGAGCGAAATGAGCAGTGTGGTGAAGATGACCAACACGAAATGGCATTGATTGAGTGAGAGCGAAATGAGCAGTGTGGTGAAGATGACCAACACGAAATGGCATTGATTGAGTGAGAGCGAAATGAGCAGTGTGGTGAAGATGACCAACACGAAATGGCATTGATTGAGTGAGAGCGAAATGAGCAGTGTGGTGAAGATGACCAACACGAAATGGCATTGATTGAGTGAGAGCGAAATGAGCAGTGTGGTGAAGATGACCAACACGAAATGGCATTGATTGAGTGAGAGCGAAATGAGCAGTGTGGTGAAGATGACCAACACGAAATGGCATTGATTGAGTGAGAGCGAAATGAGCAGTGTGGTGAAGATGACCAACACGAAATGGCATTGATTGAGTGAGAGCGAAATGAGCAGTGTGGTGAAGATGACCAACACGAAATGGCATTGATTGAGTGAGAGCGAAATGAGCAGTGTGGTGAAGATGACCAACACGAAATGGCATTGATTGAGTGAGAGCGAAATGAGCAGTGTGGTGAAGATGACCAACACGAAATGGCATTGATTGAGTGAGAGCGAAATGAGCAGTGTGGTGAAGATGACCAACACGAAATGGCATTGATTGAGTGAGAGCGAAATGAGCAGTGTGGTGAAGATGACCAACACGAAATGGCATTGATTGAGTGAGAGCGAAATGAGCAGTGTGGTGAAGATGACCAACACGAAATGGCATTGATTGAGTGAGAGCGAAATGAGCAGTGTGGTGAAGATGACCAACACGAAATGGCATTGATTGAGTGAGAGCGAAATGAGCAGTGTGGTGAAGATGACCAACACGAAATGGCATTGATTGAGTGAGAGCGAAATGAGCAGTGTGGTGAAGATGACCAACACGAAATGGCATTGATTGAGTGAGAGCGAAATGAGCAGTGTGGTGAAGATGACCAACACGAAATGGCATTGATTGAGTGAGAGCGAAATGAGCAGTGTGGTGAAGATGACCAACACGAAATGGCATTGATTGAGTGAGAGCGAAATGAGCAGTGTGGTGAAGATGACCAACACGAAATGGCATTGATTGAGTGAGAGCGAAATGAGCAGTGTGGTGAAGATGACCAACACGAAATGGCATTGATTGAGTGAGAGCGAAATGAGCAGTGTGGTGAAGATGACCAACACGAAATGGCATTGATTGAGTGAGAGCGAAATGAGCAGTGTGGTGAAGATGACCAACACGAAATGGCATTGATTGAGTGAGAGCGAAATGAGCAGTGTGGTGAAGATGACCAACACGAAATGGCATTGATTGAGTGAGAGCGAAATGAGCAGTGTGGTGAAGATGACCAACACGAAATGGCATTGATTGAGTGAGAGCGAAATGAGCAGTGTGGTGAAGATGACCAACACGAAATGGCATTGATTGAGTGAGAGCGAAATGAGCAGTGTGGTGAAGATGACCAACACGAAATGGCATTGATTGAGTGAGAGCGAAATGAGCAGTGTGGTGAAGATGACCAACACGAAATGGCATTGATTGAGTGAGAGCGAAATGAGCAGTGTGGTGAAGATGACCAACACGAAATGGCATTGATTGAGTGAGAGCGAAATGAGCAGTGTGGTGAAGATGACCAACACGAAATGGCATTGATTGAGTGAGAGCGAAATGAGCAGTGTGGTGAAGATGACCAACACGAAATGGCATTGATTGAGTGAGAGCGAAATGAGCAGTGTGGTGAAGATGACCAACACGAAATGGCATTGATTGAGTGAGAGCGAAATGAGCAGTGTGGTGAAGATGACCAACACGAAATGGCATTGATTGAGTGAGAGCGAAATGAGCAGTGTGGTGAAGATGACCAACACGAAATGGCATTGATTGAGTGAGAGCGAAATGAGCAGTGTGGTGAAGATGACCAACACGAAATGGCATTGATTGAGTGAGAGCGAAATGAGCAGTGTGGTGAAGATGACCAACACGAAATGGCATTGATTGAGTGAGAGCGAAATGAGCAGTGTGGTGAAGATGACCAACACGAAATGGCATTGATTGAGTGAGAGCGAAATGAGCAGTGTGGTGAAGATGACCAACACGAAATGGCATTGATTGAGTGAGAGCGAAATGAGCAGTGTGGTGAAGATGACCAACACGAAATGGCATTGATTGAGTGAGAGCGAAATGAGCAGTGTGGTGAAGATGACCAACACGAAATGGCATTGATTGAGTGAGAGCGAAATGAGCAGTGTGGTGAAGATGACCAACACGAAATGGCATTGATTGAGTGAGAGCGAAATGAGCAGTGTGGTGAAGATGACCAACACGAAATGGCATTGATTGAGTGAGAGCGAAATGAGCAGTGTGGTGAAGATGACCAACACGAAATGGCATTGAGTGAGAGCGAAATGAGCAGTGTGGTGAAGATGACCAACACGAAATGGCATTGATTGAGTGAGAGCGAAATGAGCAGTGTGGTGAAGATGACCAACACGAAATGGCATTGATTGAGTGAGAGCGAAATGAGCAGTGTGGTGAAGATGACCAACACGAAATGGCATTGATTGAGTGAGAGCGAAATGAGCAGTGTGGTGAAGATGACCAACACGAAATGGCATTGATTGAGTGAGAGCGAAATGAGCAGTGTGGTGAAGATGACCAACACGAAATGGCATTGATTGAGTGAGAGCGAAATGAGCAGTGTGGTGAAGATGACCAACACGAAATGGCATTGATTGAGTGAGAGCGAAATGAGCAGTGTGGTGAAGATGACCAACACGAAATGGCATTGATTGAGTGAGAGCGAAATGAGCAGTGTGGTGAAGATGACCAACACGAAATGGCATTGATTGAGTGAGAGCGAAATGAGCAGTGTGGTGAAGATGACCAACACGAAATGGCATTGATTGAGTGAGAGCGAAATGAGCAGTGTGGTGAAGATGACCAACACGAAATGGCATTGATTGAGTGAGAGCGAAATGAGCAGTGTGGTGAAGATGACCAACACGAAATGGCATTGATTGAGTGAGAGCGAAATGAGCAGTGTGGTGAAGATGACCAACACGAAATGGCATTGATTGAGTGAGAGCGAAATGAGCAGTGTGGTGAAGATGACCAACACGAAATGGCATTGATTGAGTGAGAGCGAAATGAGCAGTGTGGTGAAGATGACCAACACGAAATGGCATTGATTGAGTGAGAGCGAAATGAGCAGTGTGGTGAAGATGACCAACACGAAATGGCATTGATTGAGTGAGAGCGAAATGAGCAGTGTGGTGAAGATGACCAACACGAAATGGCATTGATTGAGTGAGAGCGAAATGAGCAGTGTGGTGAAGATGACCAACACGAAATGGCATTGATTGAGTGAGAGCGAAATGAGCAGTGTGGTGAAGATGACCAACACGAAATGGCATTGATTGAGTGAGAGCGAAATGAGCAGTGTGGTGAAGATGACCAACACGAAATGGCATTGATTGAGTGAGAGCGAAATGAGCAGTGTGGTGAAGATGACCAACACGAAATGGCATTGATTGAGTGAGAGCGAAATGAGCAGTGTGGTGAAGATGACCAACACGAAATGGCATTGATTGAGTGAGAGCGAAATGAGCAGTGTGGTGAAGATGACCAACACGAAATGGCATTGATTGAGTGAGAGCGAAATGAGCAGTGTGGTGAAGATGACCAACACGAAATGGCATTGATTGAGTGAGAGCGAAATGAGCAGTGTGGTGAAGATGACCAACACGAAATGGCATTGATTGAGTGAGAGCGAAATGAGCAGTGTGGTGAAGATGACCAACACGAAATGGCATTGATTGAGTGAGAGCGAAATGAGCAGTGTGGTGAAGATGACCAACACGAAATGGCATTGATTGAGTGAGAGCGAAATGAGCAGTGTGGTGAAGATGACCAACACGAAATGGCATTGATTGAGTGAGAGCGAAATGAGCAGTGTGGTGAAGATGACCAACACGAAATGGCATTGATTGAGTGAGAGCGAAATGAGCAGTGTGGTGAAGATGACCAACACGAAATGGCATTGATTGAGTGAGAGCGAAATGAGCAGTGTGGTGAAGATGACCAACACGAAATGGCATTGATTGAGTGAGAGCGAAATGAGCAGTGTGGTGAAGATGACCAACACGAAATGGCATTGATTGAGTGAGAGCGAAATGAGCAGTGTGGTGAAGATGACCAACACGAAATGGCATTGATTGAGTGAGAGCGAAATGAGCAGTGTGGTGAAGATGACCAACACGAAATGGCATTGATTGAGTGAGAGCGAAATGAGCAGTGTGGTGAAGATGACCAACACGAAATGGCATTGATTGAGTGAGAGCGAAATGAGCAGTGTGGTGAAGATGACCAACACGAAATGGCATTGATTGAGTGAGAGCGAAATGAGCAGTGTGGTGAAGATGACCAACACGAAATGGCATTGATTGAGTGAGAGCGAAATGAGCAGTGTGGTGAAGATGACCAACACGAAATGGCATTGATTGAGTGAGAGCGAAATGAGCAGTGTGGTGAAGATGACCAACACGAAATGGCATTGATTGAGTGAGAGCGAAATGAGCAGTGTGGTGAAGATGACCAACACGAAATGGCATTGATTGAGTGAGAGCGAAATGAGCAGTGTGGTGAAGATGACCAACACGAAATGGCATTGATTGAGTGAGAGCGAAATGAGCAGTGTGGTGAAGATGACCAACACGAAATGGCATTGATTGAGTGAGAGCGAAATGAGCAGTGTGGTGAAGATGACCAACACGAAATGGCATTGATTGAGTGAGAGCGAAATGAGCAGTGTGGTGAAGATGACCAACACGAAATGGCATTGATTGAGTGAGAGCGAAATGAGCAGTGTGGTGAAGATGACCAACACGAAATGGCATTGATTGAGTGAGAGCGAAATGAGCAGTGTGGTGAAGATGACCAACACGAAATGGCATTGATTGAGTGAGAGCGAAATGAGCAGTGTGGTGAAGATGACCAACACGAAATGGCATTGATTGAGTGAGAGCGAAATGAGCAGTGTGGTGAAGATGACCAACACGAAATGGCATTGATTGAGTGAGAGCGAAATGAGCAGTGTGGTGAAGATGACCAACACGAAATGGCATTGATTGAGTGAGAGCGAAATGAGCAGTGTGGTGAAGATGACCAACACGAAATGGCATTGATTGAGTGAGAGCGAAATGAGCAGTGTGGTGAAGATGACCAACACGAAATGGCATTGATTGAGTGAGAGCGAAATGAGCAGTGTGGTGAAGATGACCAACACGAAATGGCATTGATTGAGTGAGAGCGAAATGAGCAGTGTGGTGAAGATGACCAACACGAAATGGCATTGATTGAGTGAGAGCGAAATGAGCAGTGTGGTGAAGATGACCAACACGAAATGGCATTGATTGAGTGAGAGCGAAATGAGCAGTGTGGTGAAGATGACCAACACGAAATGGCATTGATTGAGTGAGAGCGAAATGAGCAGTGTGGTGAAGATGACCAACACGAAATGGCATTGATTGAGTGAGAGCGAAATGAGCAGTGTGGTGAAGATGACCAACACGAAATGGCATTGATTGAGTGAGAGCGAAATGAGCAGTGTGGTGAAGATGACCAACACGAAATGGCATTGAGTGAGAGCGAAATGAGCAGTGTGGTGAAGATGACCAACACGAAATGGCATTGATTGAGTGAGAGCGAAATGAGCAGTGTGGTGAAGATGACCAACACGAAATGGCATTGATTGAGTGAGAGCGAAATGAGCAGTGTGGTGAAGATGACCAACACGAAATGGCATTGATTGAGTGAGAGCGAAATGAGCAGTGTGGTGAAGATGACCAACACGAAATGGCATTGATTGAGTGAGAGCGAAATGAGCAGTGTGGTGAAGATGACCAACACGAAATGGCATTGATTGAGTGAGAGCGAAATGAGCAGTGTGGTGAAGATGACCAACACGAAATGGCATTGAGTGAGAGCGAAATGAGCAGTGTGGTGAAGATGACCAACACGAAATGGCATTGATTGAGTGAGAGCGAAATGAGCAGTGTGGTGAAGATGACCAACACGAAATGGCATTGATTGAGTGAGAGCGAAATGAGCAGTGTGGTGAAGATGACCAACACGAAATGGCATTGATTGAGTGAGAGCGAAATGAGCAGTGTGGTGAAGATGACCAACACGAAATGGCATTGATTGAGTGAGAGCGAAATGAGCAGTGTGGTGAAGATGACCAACACGAAATGGCATTGATTGAGTGAGAGCGAAATGAGCAGTGTGGTGAAGATGACCAACACGAAATGGCATTGATTGAGTGAGAGCGAAATGAGCAGTGTGGTGAAGATGACCAACACGAAATGGCATTGATTGAGTGAGAGCGAAATGAGCAGTGTGGTGAAGATGACCAACACGAAATGGCATTGATTGAGTGAGAGCGAAATGAGCAGTGTGGTGAAGATGACCAACACGAAATGGCATTGATTGAGTGAGAGCGAAATGAGCAGTGTGGTGAAGATGACCAACACGAAATGGCATTGATTGAGTGAGAGCGAAATGAGCAGTGTGGTGAAGATGACCAACACGAAATGGCATTGATTGAGTGAGAGCGAAATGAGCAGTGTGGTGAAGATGACCAACACGAAATGGCATTGATTGAGTGAGAGCGAAATGAGCAGTGTGGTGAAGATGACCAACACGAAATGGCATTGATTGAGTGAGAGCGAAATGAGCAGTGTGGTGAAGATGACCAACACGAAATGGCATTGATTGAGTGAGAGCGAAATGAGCAGTGTGGTGAAGATGACCAACACGAACATGGGATTGAGTGAGAGCGAAATGAGCAGTGTGGTGAAGATGACCAACACGAAATGGCATTGAGTGAGAGCGAAATGAGCAGTGTGGTGAAGATGACCAACACGAAATGGCATTGAGTGAGAGCGAAATGAGCAGTGTGGTGAAGATGACCAACACGAAATGGCATTGATTGAGTGAGAGCGAAATGAGCAGTGTGGTGAAGATGACCAACACGAAATGGCATTGATTGAGTGAGAGCGAAATGAGCAGTGTGGTGAAGATGACCAACACGAAATGGCATTGATTGAGTGAGAGCGAAATGAGCAGTGTGGTGAAGATGACCAACACGAAATGGCATTGATTGAGTGAGAGCGAAATGAGCAGTGTGGTGAAGATGACCAACACGAAATGGCATTGAGTGAGAGCGAAATGAGCAGTGTGGTGAAGATGACCAACACGAAATGGCATTGAGTGAGAGCGAAATGAGCAGTGTGGTGAAGATGACCAACACGAAATGGCATTGATTGAGTGAGAGCGAAATGAGCAGTGTGGTGAAGATGACCAACACGAAATGGCATTGAGTGAGAGCGAAATGAGCAGTGTGGTGAAGATGACCAACACGAAATGGCATTGATTGAGTGAGAGCGAAATGAGCAGTGTGGTGAAGATGACCAACACGAAATGGCATTGATTGAGTGAGAGCGAAATGAGCAGTGTGGTGAAGATGACCAACACGAAATGGCATTGATTGAGTGAGAGCGAAATGAGCAGTGTGGTGAAGATGACCAACACGAAATGGCATTGAGTGAGAGCGAAATGAGCAGTGTGGTGAAGATGACCAACACGAAATGGCATTGATTGAGTGAGAGCGAAATGAGCAGTGTGGTGAAGATGACCAACACGAAATGGCATTGATTGAGTGAGAGCGAAATGAGCAGTGTGGTGAAGATGACCAACACGAAATGGCATTGATTGAGTGAGAGCGAAATGAGCAGTGTGGTGAAGATGACCAACACGAAATGGCATTGATTGAGTGAGAGCGAAATGAGCAGTGTGGTGAAGATGACCAACACGAAATGGCATTGAGTGAGAGCGAAATGAGCAGTGTGGTGAAGATGACCAACACGAAATGGCATTGATTGAGTGAGAGCGAAATGAGCAGTGTGGTGAAGATGACCAACACGAAATGGCATTGAGTGAGAGCGAAATGAGCAGTGTGGTGAAGATGACCAACACGAAATGGCATTGAGTGAGAGCGAAATGAGCAGTGTGGTGAAGATGACCAACACGAAATGGCATTGATTGAGTGAGAGCGAAATGAGCAGTGTGGTGAAGATGACCAACACGAAATGGCATTGATTGAGTGAGAGCGAAATGAGCAGTGTGGTGAAGATGACCAACACGAAATGGCATTGATTGAGTGAGAGCGAAATGAGCAGTGTGGTGAAGATGACCAACACGAAATGGCATTGATTGAGTGAGAGCGAAATGAGCAGTGTGGTGAAGATGACCAACACGAAATGGCATTGATTGAGTGAGAGCGAAATGAGCAGTGTGGTGAAGATGACCAACACGAAATGGCATTGAGTGAGTGAGAGCGAAATGAGCAGTGTGGTGAAGATGACCAACACGAAATGGCATTGAGTGAGAGCGAAATGAGCAGTGTGGTGAAGATGACCAACACGAAATGGCATTGATTGAGTGAGAGCGAAATGAGCAGTGTGGTGAAGATGACCAACACGAAATGGCATTGATTGAGTGAGAGCGAAATGAGCAGTGTGGTGAAGATGACCAACACGAAATGGCATTGATTGAGTGAGAGCGAAATGAGCAGTGTGGTGAAGATGACCAACACGAAATGGCATTGATTGAGTGAGAGCGAAATGAGCAGTGTGGTGAAGATGACCAACACGAAATGGCATTGAGTGAGAGCGAAATGAGCAGTGTGGTGAAGATGACCAACACGAAATGGCATTGAGTGAGAGCGAAATGAGCAGTGTGGTGAAGATGACCAACACGAAATGGCATTGAGTGAGAGCGAAATGAGCAGTGTGGTGAAGATGACCAACACGAAATGGCATTGAGTGAGAGCGAAATGAGCAGTGTGGTGAAGATGACCAACACGAAATGGCATTGATTGAGTGAGAGCGAAATGAGCAGTGTGGTGAAGATGACCAACACGAAATGGCATTGATTGAGTGAGAGCGAAATGAGCAGTGTGGTGAAGATGACCAACACGAAATGGCATTGAGTGAGAGCGAAATGAGCAGTGTGGTGAAGATGACCAACACGAAATGGCATTGAGTGAGAGCGAAATGAGCAGTGTGGTGAAGATGACCAACACGAAATGGCATTGATTGAGTGAGAGCGAAATGAGCAGGGTGGTGAAGATGACCAACACGAAATGGCATTGATTGAGTGAGAGCGAAATGAGCAGTGTGGTGAAGATGACCAACACGAAATGGCATTGATTGAGTGAGAGCGAAATGAGCAGTGTGGTGAAGATGACCAACACGAAATGGCATTGAGTGAGAGCGAAATGAGCAGTGTGGTGAAGATGACCAACACGAAATGGCATTGATTGAGTGAGAGCGAAATGAGCAGTTGGTGAAGATGACCATTGAGTGAGAGCGAAATGAGCAGTGTGGTGGATGACCAACACGAAATGCATTGAGAGTGAGCG
>MRSW03000088.1:0-29476 GCA_001923025.3 Taenia multiceps | reverse complement strand
CGAAAATGCATTGATTGAGTGAGAGGAAATGAGCAGTGGTGAAGATGACCAACACGAAATGGCATTGATTGTGAGAGCGAAATGAGCAGTGTGGTGAAGATGACCAAAACGAAATGGCATTGATTGAGTGAGAGCGAAAATGAGCAGTGTGGTGAAGATGACCAACACGAAATGGCATTGAGTGTGAGAGCGAAATGAGCAGTGTGGTGAAGATGCCAACACGAAATGGCAGTGATGAGTGAGAGCGAAATGAGCAGTGTGGTGAAGATGACCAAACCGAAATGGATTGAGTGATGAGCGAAATGAGCAGTGTGGTGAAGATGACCAACACGAAATGGCATTGATGAGTGAGAGCGAAATGAGCAGTGGTTGAAGACGAAACACGAAATGGCATTGAGTGAGAGCGAAATGAGCAGTGTGGTGAAGAGACCAACACGAAAGGCATTGAGTGGAGAGCGAAATGAGCAGTGTGGTGAAGATGCCAACACGAAATGGCATTGATTGAGTGAGAGCGAAATGAGCAGTGTGTAAGATGACCAACACGAAATGGCATGATTGAGTGAGAGCGAAATGAGCAGGTGGTGAGATGACCAACACGAAATGGCATGATTGAGTGAGAGCGAAATGAGCAGTGTGGTGAAGATGACCAAACGAAATGGCATTGATTGAGTGAGAGCGAAATGAGCAGTGTGTGAAGATGACCAACACGAAATGGCATTGATTGAGTGAGAGCGAAATGAGCAGTGTGGTGAAGATGACCAACACGAAATGGCATGATTGAGTGATGAGCGAAATGAGCAGTGTGGTGAAGATGACCAACACGAAATGGCATTGAGTGAGTGAGAGCGAAATGAGCAGTGTGGTGAAGATGACCAACACGAAATGGCATTGATTGAGTGAGAGCGAAATGAGCAGTGTGGTGAAGATGACCAACACGAAATGGCATTGAGTGAGAGCGAAATGAGCAGTGTGGTGAAGATGACCAACACGAAATGGCATTGAGTGAGAGCGAAATGAGCAGTGTGGTGAAGATGACCAACACGAAATGGCATTGATTGAGTGAGAGCGAAATGAGCAGTGTGGTGAAGATGACCAACACGAAATGGCATTGATTGAGTGAGAGCGAAATGAGCAGTGTGGTGAAGATGACCAACACGAAATGGCATTGGAGTGAGAGCGAAATGAGCAGTGTGGTGAGATGACCAACACGAAATGGCATGATTGAGTGAGAGCGAAATGAGCAGTGTGGTGAAGATGACCAACACGAAATGGCATGATTGAGTGAGAGCGAAATGAGCAGTGTGGTGAAGATGACCAACACGAAATGGCATTGATTGAGTGAGAGCGAAATGAGCAGTGTGGTGAAGATGACCAACACGAAATGGCATTGAGTGAGAGCGAAATGAGCAGTGTGGTGAAGATGACCAACACGAAATGGCATTGAGTGAGAGCGAAATGAGCAGTGTGGTGAAGATGACCAACACGAAATGGCATGATTGAGTGAGAGCGAAATGAGCAGTGTGGTGAAGATGACCAACACGAAATGGCATTGATTGAGTGAGAGCGAAATGAGCAGTGTGGTGAAGATGACCAACACGAAATGGCATTGATTGAGTGAGAGCGAAATGAGCAGTGTGGTGAAGATGACCAACACGAAATGGCATTGATTGAGTGAGAGCGAAATGAGCAGTGTGGTGAAGATGACCAACACGAAATGGCATTGATTGAGTGAGAGCGAAATGAGCAGTGTGGTGAAGATGACCAACACGAAATGGCATTGATTGAGTGAGAGCGAAATGAGCAGTGTGGTGAAGATGACCAACACGAAATGGCATTGATTGAGTGAGAGCGAAATGAGCAGTGTGGTGAAGATGACCAACACGAAATGGCATTGATTGAGTGAGAGCGAAATGAGCAGTGTGGTGAAGATGACCAACACGAAATGGCATTGAATGAGTGAGAGCGAAATGAGCAGTGTGGTGAAGATGACCAACACGAAATGGCATTGATTGAGTGAGAGCGAAATGAGCAGTGTGGTGAAGATGACCAACACGAAATGGCATTGAGTGAGTGAGAGCGAAATGAGCAGTGTGGTGAAGATGACCAACACGAAATGGCATTGAGTGAGAGCGAAATGAGCAGTGTGGTGAAGATGACCAACACGAAATGGCATTGAGTGAGAGCGAAATGAGCAGTGTGGTGAAGATGACCAACACGAAATGGCATTGATTGAGTGAGAGCGAAATGAGCAGTGTGGTGAAGATGACCAACACGAAATGGCATTGATTGAGTGAGAGCGAAATGAGCAGTGTGGTGAAGATGACCAACACGAAATGGCATTGAGTGAGAGCGAAATGAGCAGTGTGGTGAAGATGACCAACACGAAATGGCATTGAGTGAGAGCGAAATGAGCAGTGTGGTGAAGATGACCAACACGAAATGGCATTTGAGTGAGAGCGAAATGAGCAGTGTGGTGAAGATGACCAACACGAAATGGCATTGAGTGAGAGCGAAATGAGCAGTGTGGTGAAGATGACCAACACGAAATGGCATTGATTGAGTGAGAGCGAAATGAGCAGTGTGGTGAAGATGACCAACACGAAATGGCATTGAGTGAGAGCGAAATGAGCAGTGTGGTGAAGATGACCAACACGAAATGGCATTGATTGAGTGAGAGCGAAATGAGCAGTGTGGTGAAGATGACCAACACGAAATGGCATTGAGTGAGAGCGAAATGAGCAGTGTGGTGAAGATGACCAACACGAAATGGCATGGATTGAGTGAGAGCGAAATGAGCAGTGTGGTGAAGATGACCAACACGAAATGGCATTGATTGAGTGAGAGCGAAATGAGCAGTGTGGTGAAGATGACCAACACGAAATGGCATTGATTGAGTGAGAGCGAAATGAGCAGTGTGGTGAAGATGACCAACACGAAATGGCATTGATTGAGTGAGAGCGAAATGAGCAGTGTGGTGAAGATGACCAACACGAAATGGCATGATTGAGTGAGAGCGAAATGAGCAGTGTGGTGAAGATGACCAACACGAAATGGCATTGATTGAGTGAGAGCGAAATGAGCAGTGTGGTGAAGATGACCAACACGAAATGGCATTGATTGAGTGAGAGCGAAATGAGCAGTGTGGTGAAGATGACCAACACGAAATGGCATTGATTGAGTGAGAGCGAAATGAGCAGTGTGGTGAAGATGACCAACACGAAATGGCATTGATTGAGTGAGAGCGAAATGAGCAGTGTGGTGAAGATGACCAACACGAAATGGCATTGATTGAGTGAGAGCGAAATGAGCAGTGTGGTGAAGATGACCAACACGAAATGGCATTGATTGAGTGAGAGCGAAATGAGCAGTGTGGTGAAGATGACCAACACGAAATGGCATTGATTGAGTGAGAGCGAAATGAGCAGTGTGGTGAAGATGACCAACACGAAATGGCATTGATTGAGTGAGAGCGAAATGAGCAGTGTGGTGAAGATGACCAACACGAAATGGCATTGAGTGAGAGCGAAATGAGCAGTGTGGTGAAGATGACCAACACGAAATGGCATTGATTGAGTGAGAGCGAAATGAGCAGTGTGGTGAAGATGACCAACACGAAATGGCATTGATTGAGTGAGAGCGAAATGAGCAGTGTGGTGAAGATGACCAACACGAAATGGCATTGATTGAGTGAGAGCGAAATGAGCAGTGTGGTGAAGATGACCAACACGAAATGGCATTGATTGAGTGAGAGCGAAATGAGCAGTGTGGTGAAGATGACCAACACGAAATGGCATTGAGTGAGAGCGAAATGAGCAGTGTGGTGAAGATGACCAACACGAAATGGCATTGATTGAGTGAGAGCGAAATGAGCAGTGTGGTGAAGATGACCAACACGAAATGGCATTGATTGAGTGAGAGCGAAATGAGCAGTGTGGTGAAGATGACCAACACGAAATGGCATGATTGAGTGAGAGCGAAATGAGCAGTGTGGTGAAGATGACCAACACGAAATGGCATTGATTGAGTGAGAGCGAAATGAGCAGTGTGGTGAAGATGACCAACACGAAATGGCATTGATGAGTGAGAGCGAAATGAGCAGTGTGGTGAAGATGACCAACACGAAATGGCATTGATTGAGTGAGAGCGAAATGAGCAGTGTGGTGAAGATGACCAACACGAAATGGCATTGAGTGAGAGCGAAATGAGCAGTGTGGTGAAGATGACCAACACGAAATGGCATTGAGTGAGAGCGAAATGAGCAGTGTGGTGAAGATGACCAACACGAAATGGCATTGATTGAGTGAGAGCGAAATGAGCAGTGTGGTGAAGATGACCAACACGAAATGGCATTGATTGAGTGAGAGCGAAATGAGCAGTGTGGTGAAGATGACCAACACGAAATGGCATTGATTGAGTGAGAGCGAAATGAGCAGTGTGGTGAAGATGACCAACACGAAATGGCATTGATTGAGTGAGAGCGAAATGAGCAGTGTGGTGAAGATGACCAACACGAAATGGCATTGAGTGAGAGCGAAATGAGCAGTGTGGTGAAGATGACCAACACGAAATGGCATTGATTGAGTGAGAGCGAAATGAGCAGTGTGGTGAAGATGACCAACACGAAATGGCATTGATTGAGTGAGAGCGAAATGAGCAGTGTGGTGAAGATGACCAACACGAAATGGCATTGATTGAGTGAGAGCGAAATGAGCAGTGTGGTGAAGATGACCAACACGAAATGGCATTGATTGAGTGAGAGCGAAATGAGCAGTGTGGTGAAGATGACCAACACGAAATGGCATTGATTGAGTGAGAGCGAAATGAGCAGTGTGGTGAAGATGACCAACACGAAATGGCATTGATTGAGTGAGAGCGAAATGAGCAGTGTGGTGAAGATGACCAACACGAAATGGCATTGATTGAGTGAGAGCGAAATGAGCAGTGTGGTGAAGATGACCAACACGAAATGGCATTGATTGAGTGAGAGCGAAATGAGCAGTGTGGTGAAGATGACCAACACGAAATGGCATTGATTGAGTGAGAGCGAAATGAGCAGTGTGGTGAAGATGACCAACACGAAATGGCATTGAGTGAGAGCGAAATGAGCAGTGTGGTGAAGATGACCAACACGAAATGGCATTGATTGAGTGAGAGCGAAATGAGCAGTGTGGTGAAGATGACCAACACGAAATGGCATTGATTGAGTGAGAGCGAAATGAGCAGTGTGGTGAAGATGACCAACACGAAATGGCATTGATTGAGTGAGAGCGAAATGAGCAGTGTGGTGAAGATGACCAACACGAAATGGCATTGATTGAGTGAGAGCGAAATGAGCAGTGTGGTGAAGATGACCAACACGAAATGGCATTGATTGAGTGAGAGCGAAATGAGCAGTGTGGTGAAGATGACCAACACGAAATGGCATTGATTGAGTGAGAGCGAAATGAGCAGTGTGGTGAAGATGACCAACACGAAATGGCATTGATTGAGTGAGAGCGAAATGAGCAGTGTGGTGAAGATGACCAACACGAAATGGCATTGATTGAGTGAGAGCGAAATGAGCAGTGTGGTGAAGATGACCAACACGAAATGGCATTGATTGAGTGAGAGCGAAATGAGCAGTGTGGTGAAGATGACCAACACGAAATGGCATTGATTGAGTGAGAGCGAAATGAGCAGTGTGGTGAAGATGACCAACACGAAATGGCATTGATTGAGTGAGAGCGAAATGAGCAGTGTGGTGAAGATGACCAACACGAAATGGCATTGAGTGAGAGCGAAATGAGCAGTGTGGTGAAGATGACCAACACGAAATGGCATTGAGTGAGAGCGAAATGAGCAGTGTGGTGAAGATGACCAACACGAAATGGCATTGATTGAGTGAGAGCGAAATGAGCAGTGTGGTGAAGATGACCAACACGAAATGGCATTGATTGAGTGAGAGCGAAATGAGCAGTGTGGTGAAGATGACCAACACGAAATGGCATTGATTGAGTGAGAGCGAAATGAGCAGTGTGGTGAAGATGACCAACACGAAATGGCATTGATTGAGTGAGAGCGAAATGAGCAGTGTGGTGAAGATGACCAACACGAAATGGCATTGATTGAGTGAGAGCGAAATGAGCAGTGTGGTGAAGATGACCAACACGAAATGGCATTGATTGAGTGAGAGCGAAATGAGCAGTGTGGTGAAGATGACCAACACGAAATGGCATTGATTGAGTGAGAGCGAAATGAGCAGTGTGGTGAAGATGACCAACACGAAATGGCATTGATTGAGTGAGAGCGAAATGAGCAGTGTGGTGAAGATGACCAACACGAAATGGCATTGATTGAGTGAGAGCGAAATGAGCAGTGTGGTGAAGATGACCAACACGAAATGGCATTGATTGAGTGAGAGCGAAATGAGCAGTGTGGTGAAGATGACCAACACGAAATGGCATTGATTGAGTGAGAGCGAAATGAGCAGTGTGGTGAAGATGACCAACACGAAATGGCATTGATTGAGTGAGAGCGAAATGAGCAGTGTGGTGAAGATGACCAACACGAAATGGCATTGATTGAGTGAGAGCGAAATGAGCAGTGTGGTGAAGATGACCAACACGAAATGGCATTGATTGAGTGAGAGCGAAATGAGCAGTGTGGTGAAGATGACCAACACGAAATGGCATTGATTGAGTGAGAGCGAAATGAGCAGTGTGGTGAAGATGACCAACACGAAATGGCATTGATTGAGTGAGAGCGAAATGAGCAGTGTGGTGAAGATGACCAACACGAAATGGCATTGAGTGAGAGCGAAATGAGCAGTGTGGTGAAGATGACCAACACGAAATGGCATTGATTGAGTGAGAGCGAAATGAGCAGTGTGGTGAAGATGACCAACACGAAATGGCATTGATTGAGTGAGAGCGAAATGAGCAGTGTGGTGAAGATGACCAACACGAAATGGCATTGATTGAGTGAGAGCGAAATGAGCAGTGTGGTGAAGATGACCAACACGAAATGGCATTGATTGAGTGAGAGCGAAATGAGCAGTGTGGTGAAGATGACCAACACGAAATGGCATTGAGTGAGAGCGAAATGAGCAGTGTGGTGAAGATGACCAACACGAAATGGCATTGATTGAGTGAGAGCGAAATGAGCAGTGTGGTGAAGATGACCAACACGAAATGGCATTGATTGAGTGAGAGCGAAATGAGCAGTGTGGTGAAGATGACCAACACGAAATGGCATTGAGTGAGAGCGAAATGAGCAGTGTGGTGAAGATGACCAACACGAAATGGCATTGAGTGAGAGCGAAATGAGCAGTGTGGTGAAGATGACCAACACGAAATGGCATTGATTGAGTGAGAGCGAAATGAGCAGTGTGGTGAAGATGACCAACACGAAATGGCATTGATTGAGTGAGAGCGAAATGAGCAGTGTGGTGAAGATGACCAACACGAAATGGCATTGATTGAGTGAGAGCGAAATGAGCAGTGTGGTGAAGATGACCAACACGAAATGGCATTGATTGAGTGAGAGCGAAATGAGCAGTGTGGTGAAGATGACCAACACGAAATGGCATTGATTGAGTGAGAGCGAAATGAGCAGTGTGGTGAAGATGACCAACACGAAATGGCATTGATTGAGTGAGAGCGAAATGAGCAGTGTGGTGAAGATGACCAACACGAAATGGCATTGATTGAGTGAGAGCGAAATGAGCAGTGTGGTGAAGATGACCAACACGAAATGGCATTGAGTGAGAGCGAAATGAGCAGTGTGGTGAAGATGACCAACACGAAATGGCATTGATTGAGTGAGAGCGAAATGAGCAGTGTGGTGAAGATGACCAACACGAAATGGCATTGATTGAGTGAGAGCGAAATGAGCAGTGTGGTGAAGATGACCAACACGAAATGGCATTGAGTGAGAGCGAAATGAGCAGTGTGGTGAAGATGACCAACACGAAATGGCATTGATTGAGTGAGAGCGAAATGAGCAGTGTGGTGAAGATGACCAACACGAAATGGCATTGAGTGAGAGCGAAATGAGCAGTGTGGTGAAGATGACCAACACGAAATGGCATTGAGTGAGAGCGAAATGAGCAGTGTGGTGAAGATGACCAACACGAAATGGCATTGATTGAGTGAGAGCGAAATGAGCAGTGTGGTGAAGATGACCAACACGAAATGGCATTGATTGAGTGAGAGCGAAATGAGCAGTGTGGTGAAGATGACCAACACGAAATGGCATTGATTGAGTGAGAGCGAAATGAGCAGTGTGGTGAAGATGACCAACACGAAATGGCATTGATTGAGTGAGAGCGAAATGAGCAGTGTGGTGAAGATGACCAACACGAAATGGCATTGATTGAGTGAGAGCGAAATGAGCAGTGTGG
This sequence comes from Taenia multiceps, assembly GCA_001923025.3. Classification (NCBI taxonomy): domain Eukaryota; kingdom Metazoa; phylum Platyhelminthes; class Cestoda; order Cyclophyllidea; family Taeniidae; genus Taenia; species Taenia multiceps. The sequence continues at coordinate 21,096 of MRSW03000088.1, read as the reverse complement.
TGAAGATGACCAACACGAAATGGCATTGATTGAGTGAGAGCGAAATGAGCAGTGTGGTGAAGATGACCAACACGAAATGGCATTGATTGAGTGAGAGCGAAATGAGCAGTGTGGTGAAGATGACCAACACGAAATGGCATTGATTGAGTGAGAGCGAAATGAGCAGTGTGGTGAAGATGACCAACACGAAATGGCATTGATTGAGTGAGAGCGAAATGAGCAGTGTGGTGAAGATGACCAACACGAAATGGCATTGATTGAGTGAGAGCGAAATGAGCAGTGTGGTGAAGATGACCAACACGAAATGGCATTGATTGAGTGAGAGCGAAATGAGCAGTGTGGTGAAGATGACCAACACGAAATGGCATTGATTGAGTGAGAGCGAAATGAGCAGTGTGGTGAAGATGACCAACACGAAATGGCATTGATTGAGTGAGAGCGAAATGAGCAGTGTGGTGAAGATGACCAACACGAAATGGCATTGATTGAGTGAGAGCGAAATGAGCAGTGTGGTGAAGATGACCAACACGAAATGGCATTGATTGAGTGAGAGCGAAATGAGCAGTGTGGTGAAGATGACCAACACGAAATGGCATTGATTGAGTGAGAGCGAAATGAGCAGTGTGGTGAAGATGACCAACACGAAATGGCATTGATTGAGTGAGAGCGAAATGAGCAGTGTGGTGAAGATGACCAACACGAAATGGCATTGATTGAGTGAGAGCGAAATGAGCAGTGTGGTGAAGATGACCAACACGAAATGGCATTGATTGAGTGAGAGCGAAATGAGCAGTGTGGTGAAGATGACCAACACGAAATGGCATTGATTGAGTGAGAGCGAAATGAGCAGTGTGGTGAAGATGACCAACACGAAATGGCATTGATTGAGTGAGAGCGAAATGAGCAGTGTGGTGAAGATGACCAACACGAAATGGCATTGATTGAGTGAGAGCGAAATGAGCAGTGTGGTGAAGATGACCAACACGAAATGGCATTGATTGAGTGAGAGCGAAATGAGCAGTGTGGTGAAGATGACCAACACGAAATGGCATTGATTGAGTGAGAGCGAAATGAGCAGTGTGGTGAAGATGACCAACACGAAATGGCATTGATTGAGTGAGAGCGAAATGAGCAGTGTGGTGAAGATGACCAACACGAAATGGCATTGATTGAGTGAGAGCGAAATGAGCAGTGTGGTGAAGATGACCAACACGAAATGGCATTGATTGAGTGAGAGCGAAATGAGCAGTGTGGTGAAGATGACCAACACGAAATGGCATTGATTGAGTGAGAGCGAAATGAGCAGTGTGGTGAAGATGACCAACACGAAATGGCATTGATTGAGTGAGAGCGAAATGAGCAGTGTGGTGAAGATGACCAACACGAAATGGCATTGATTGAGTGAGAGCGAAATGAGCAGTGTGGTGAAGATGACCAACACGAAATGGCATTGAGTGAGAGCGAAATGAGCAGTGTGGTGAAGATGACCAACACGAAATGGCATTGATTGAGTGAGAGCGAAATGAGCAGTGTGGTGAAGATGACCAACACGAAATGGCATTGATTGAGTGAGAGCGAAATGAGCAGTGTGGTGAAGATGACCAACACGAAATGGCATTGATTGAGTGAGAGCGAAATGAGCAGTGTGGTGAAGATGACCAACACGAAATGGCATTGAGTGAGAGCGAAATGAGCAGTGTGGTGAAGATGACCAACACGAAATGGCATTGATTGAGTGAGAGCGAAATGAGCAGTGTGGTGAAGATGACCAACACGAAATGGCATTGATTGAGTGAGAGCGAAATGAGCAGTGTGGTGAAGATGACCAACACGAAATGGCATTGATTGAGTGAGAGCGAAATGAGCAGTGTGGTGAAGATGACCAACACGAAATGGCATTGATTGAGTGAGAGCGAAATGAGCAGTGTGGTGAAGATGACCAACACGAAATGGCATTGATTGAGTGAGAGCGAAATGAGCAGTGTGGTGAAGATGACCAACACGAAATGGCATTGATTGAGTGAGAGCGAAATGAGCAGTGTGGTGAAGATGACCAACACGAAATGGCATTGATTGAGTGAGAGCGAAATGAGCAGTGTGGTGAAGATGACCAACACGAAATGGCATTGATTGAGTGAGAGCGAAATGAGCAGTGTGGTGAAGATGACCAACACGAAATGGCATTGATTGAGTGAGAGCGAAATGAGCAGTGTGGTGAAGATGACCAACACGAAATGGCATTGATTGAGTGAGAGCGAAATGAGCAGTGTGGTGAAGATGACCAACACGAAATGGCATTGATTGAGTGAGAGCGAAATGAGCAGTGTGGTGAAGATGACCAACACGAAATGGCATTGATTGAGTGAGAGCGAAATGAGCAGTGTGGTGAAGATGACCAACACGAAATGGCATTGATTGAGTGAGAGCGAAATGAGCAGTGTGGTGAAGATGACCAACACGAAATGGCATTGATTGAGTGAGAGCGAAATGAGCAGTGTGGTGAAGATGACCAACACGAAATGGCATTGATTGAGTGAGAGCGAAATGAGCAGTGTGGTGAAGATGACCAACACGAAATGGCATTGAGTGAGAGCGAAATGAGCAGTGTGGTGAAGATGACCAACACGAAATGGCATTGATTGAGTGAGAGCGAAATGAGCAGTGTGGTGAAGATGACCAACACGAAATGGCATTGATTGAGTGAGAGCGAAATGAGCAGTGTGGTGAAGATGACCAACACGAAATGGCATTGAGTGAGAGCGAAATGAGCAGTGTGGTGAAGATGACCAACACGAAATGGCATTGATTGAGTGAGAGCGAAATGAGCAGTGTGGTGAAGATGACCAACACGAAATGGCATTGATTGAGTGAGAGCGAAATGAGCAGTGTGGTGAAGATGACCAACACGAAATGGCATTGATTGAGTGAGAGCGAAATGAGCAGTGTGGTGAAGATGACCAACACGAAATGGCATTGATTGAGTGAGAGCGAAATGAGCAGTGTGGTGAAGATGACCAACACGAAATGGCATTGATTGAGTGAGAGCGAAATGAGCAGTGTGGTGAAGATGACCAACACGAAATGGCATTGATTGAGTGAGAGCGAAATGAGCAGTGTGGTGAAGATGACCAACACGAAATGGCATTGATTGAGTGAGAGCGAAATGAGCAGTGTGGTGAAGATGACCAACACGAAATGGCATTGATTGAGTGAGAGCGAAATGAGCAGTGTGGTGAAGATGACCAACACGAAATGGCATTGATTGAGTGAGAGCGAAATGAGCAGTGTGGTGAAGATGACCAACACGAAATGGCATTGATTGAGTGAGAGCGAAATGAGCAGTGTGGTGAAGATGACCAACACGAAATGGCATTGATTGAGTGAGAGCGAAATGAGCAGTGTGGTGAAGATGACCAACACGAAATGGCATTGATTGAGTGAGAGCGAAATGAGCAGTGTGGTGAAGATGACCAACACGAAATGGCATTGATTGAGTGAGAGCGAAATGAGCAGTGTGGTGAAGATGACCAACACGAAATGGCATTGATTGAGTGAGAGCGAAATGAGCAGTGTGGTGAAGATGACCAACACGAAATGGCATTGATTGAGTGAGAGCGAAATGAGCAGTGTGGTGAAGATGACCAACACGAAATGGCATTGATTGAGTGAGAGCGAAATGAGCAGTGTGGTGAAGATGACCAACACGAAATGGCATTGATTGAGTGAGAGCGAAATGAGCAGTGTGGTGAAGATGACCAACACGAAATGGCATTGATTGAGTGAGAGCGAAATGAGCAGTGTGGTGAAGATGACCAACACGAAATGGCATTGATTGAGTGAGAGCGAAATGAGCAGTGTGGTGAAGATGACCAACACGAAATGGCATTGATTGAGTGAGAGCGAAATGAGCAGTGTGGTGAAGATGACCAACACGAAATGGCATTGAGTGAGAGCGAAATGAGCAGTGTGGTGAAGATGACCAACACGAAATGGCATTGATTGAGTGAGAGCGAAATGAGCAGTGTGGTGAAGATGACCAACACGAAATGGCATTGATTGAGTGAGAGCGAAATGAGCAGTGTGGTGAAGATGACCAACACGAAATGGCATTGATTGAGTGAGAGCGAAATGAGCAGTGTGGTGAAGATGACCAACACGAAATGGCATTGATTGAGTGAGAGCGAAATGAGCAGTGTGGTGAAGATGACCAACACGAAATGGCATTGATTGAGTGAGAGCGAAATGAGCAGTGTGGTGAAGATGACCAACACGAAATGGCATTGATTGAGTGAGAGCGAAATGAGCAGTGTGGTGAAGATGACCAACACGAAATGGCATTGAGTGAGAGCGAAATGAGCAGTGTGGTGAAGATGACCAACACGAAATGGCATTGATTGAGTGAGAGCGAAATGAGCAGTGTGGTGAAGATGACCAACACGAAATGGCATTGATTGAGTGAGAGCGAAATGAGCAGTGTGGTGAAGATGACCAACACGAAATGGCATTGATTGAGTGAGAGCGAAATGAGCAGTGTGGTGAAGATGACCAACACGAAATGGCATTGAGTGAGAGCGAAATGAGCAGTGTGGTGAAGATGACCAACACGAAATGGCATTGATTGAGTGAGAGCGAAATGAGCAGTGTGGTGAAGATGACCAACACGAAATGGCATTGATTGAGTGAGAGCGAAATGAGCAGTGTGGTGAAGATGACCAACACGAAATGGCATTGATTGAGTGAGAGCGAAATGAGCAGTGTGGTGAAGATGACCAACACGAAATGGCATTGATTGAGTGAGAGCGAAATGAGCAGTGTGGTGAAGATGACCAACACGAAATGGCATTGATTGAGTGAGAGCGAAATGAGCAGTGTGGTGAAGATGACCAACACGAAATGGCATTGATTGAGTGAGAGCGAAATGAGCAGTGTGGTGAAGATGACCAACACGAAATGGCATTGATTGAGTGAGAGCGAAATGAGCAGTGTGGTGAAGATGACCAACACGAAATGGCATTGAGTGAGAGCGAAATGAGCAGTGTGGTGAAGATGACCAACACGAAATGGCATTGATTGAGTGAGAGCGAAATGAGCAGTGTGGTGAAGATGACCAACACGAAATGGCATTGATTGAGTGAGAGCGAAATGAGCAGTGTGGTGAAGATGACCAACACGAAATGGCATTGATTGAGTGAGAGCGAAATGAGCAGTGTGGTGAAGATGACCAACACGAAATGGCATTGATTGAGTGAGAGCGAAATGAGCAGTGTGGTGAAGATGACCAACACGAAATGGCATTGAGTGAGAGCGAAATGAGCAGTGTGGTGAAGATGACCAACACGAAATGGCATTGAGTGAGAGCGAAATGAGCAGTGTGGTGAAGATGACCAACACGAAATGGCATTGATTGAGTGAGAGCGAAATGAGCAGTGTGGTGAAGATGACCAACACGAAATGGCATTGATTGAGTGAGAGCGAAATGAGCAGTGTGGTGAAGATGACCAACACGAAATGGCATTGATTGAGTGAGAGCGAAATGAGCAGTGTGGTGAAGATGACCAACACGAAATGGCATTGATTGAGTGAGAGCGAAATGAGCAGTGTGGTGAAGATGACCAACACGAAATGGCATTGATTGAGTGAGAGCGAAATGAGCAGTGTGGTGAAGATGACCAACACGAAATGGCATTGATTGAGTGAGAGCGAAATGAGCAGTGTGGTGAAGATGACCAACACGAAATGGCATTGATTGAGTGAGAGCGAAATGAGCAGTGTGGTGAAGATGACCAACACGAAATGGCATTGATTGAGTGAGAGCGAAATGAGCAGTGTGGTGAAGATGACCAACACGAAATGGCATTGATTGAGTGAGAGCGAAATGAGCAGTGTGGTGAAGATGACCAACACGAAATGGCATTGAGTGAGAGCGAAATGAGCAGTGTGGTGAAGATGACCAACACGAAATGGCATTGATTGAGTGAGAGCGAAATGAGCAGTGTGGTGAAGATGACCAACACGAAATGGCATTGATTGAGTGAGAGCGAAATGAGCAGTGTGGTGAAGATGACCAACACGAAATGGCATTGAGTGAGAGCGAAATGAGCAGTGTGGTGAAGATGACCAACACGAAATGGCATTGATTGAGTGAGAGCGAAATGAGCAGTGTGGTGAAGATGACCAACACGAAATGGCATTGATTGAGTGAGAGCGAAATGAGCAGTGTGGTGAAGATGACCAACACGAAATGGCATTGATTGAGTGAGAGCGAAATGAGCAGTGTGGTGAAGATGACCAACACGAAATGGCATTGATTGAGTGAGAGCGAAATGAGCAGTGTGGTGAAGATGACCAACACGAAATGGCATTGAGTGAGAGCGAAATGAGCAGTGTGGTGAAGATGACCAACACGAAATGGCATTGATTGAGTGAGAGCGAAATGAGCAGTGTGGTGAAGATGACCAACACGAAATGGCATTGATTGAGTGAGAGCGAAATGAGCAGTGTGGTGAAGATGACCAACACGAAATGGCATTGATTGAGTGAGAGCGAAATGAGCAGTGTGGTGAAGATGACCAACACGAAATGGCATTGATTGAGTGAGAGCGAAATGAGCAGTGTGGTGAAGATGACCAACACGAAATGGCATTGATTGAGTGAGAGCGAAATGAGCAGTGTGGTGAAGATGACCAACACGAAATGGCATTGATTGAGTGAGAGCGAAATGAGCAGTGTGGTGAAGATGACCAACACGAAATGGCATTGATTGAGTGAGAGCGAAATGAGCAGTGTGGTGAAGATGACCAACACGAAATGGCATTGATTGAGTGAGAGCGAAATGAGCAGTGTGGTGAAGATGACCAACACGAAATGGCATTGATTGAGTGAGAGCGAAATGAGCAGTGTGGTGAAGATGACCAACACGAAATGGCATTGATTGAGTGAGAGCGAAATGAGCAGTGTGGTGAAGATGACCAACACGAAATGGCATTGATTGAGTGAGAGCGAAATGAGCAGTGTGGTGAAGATGACCAACACGAAATGGCATTGATTGAGTGAGAGCGAAATGAGCAGTGTGGTGAAGATGACCAACACGAAATGGCATTGATTGAGTGAGAGCGAAATGAGCAGTGTGGTGAAGATGACCAACACGAAATGGCATTGATTGAGTGAGAGCGAAATGAGCAGTGTGGTGAAGATGACCAACACGAAATGGCATTGATTGAGTGAGAGCGAAATGAGCAGTGTGGTGAAGATGACCAACACGAAATGGCATTGATTGAGTGAGAGCGAAATGAGCAGTGTGGTGAAGATGACCAACACGAAATGGCATTGATTGAGTGAGAGCGAAATGAGCAGTGTGGTGAAGATGACCAACACGAAATGGCATTGATTGAGTGAGAGCGAAATGAGCAGTGTGGTGAAGATGACCAACACGAAATGGCATTGATTGAGTGAGAGCGAAATGAGCAGTGTGGTGAAGATGACCAACACGAAATGGCATTGATTGAGTGAGAGCGAAATGAGCAGTGTGGTGAAGATGACCAACACGAAATGGCATTGATTGAGTGAGAGCGAAATGAGCAGTGTGGTGAAGATGACCAACACGAAATGGCATTGATTGAGTGAGAGCGAAATGAGCAGTGTGGTGAAGATGACCAACACGAAATGGCATTGATTGAGTGAGAGCGAAATGAGCAGTGTGGTGAAGATGACCAACACGAAATGGCATTGATTGAGTGAGAGCGAAATGAGCAGTGTGGTGAAGATGACCAACACGAAATGGCATTGATTGAGTGAGAGCGAAATGAGCAGTGTGGTGAAGATGACCAACACGAAATGGCATTGATTGAGTGAGAGCGAAATGAGCAGTGTGGTGAAGATGACCAACACGAAATGGCATTGATTGAGTGAGAGCGAAATGAGCAGTGTGGTGAAGATGACCAACACGAAATGGCATTGATTGAGTGAGAGCGAAATGAGCAGTGTGGTGAAGATGACCAACACGAAATGGCATTGAGTGAGAGCGAAATGAGCAGTGTGGTGAAGATGACCAACACGAAATGGCATTGATTGAGTGAGAGCGAAATGAGCAGTGTGGTGAAGATGACCAACACGAAATGGCATTGATTGAGTGAGAGCGAAATGAGCAGTGTGGTGAAGATGACCAACACGAAATGGCATTGATTGAGTGAGAGCGAAATGAGCAGTGTGGTGAAGATGACCAACACGAAATGGCATTGATTGAGTGAGAGCGAAATGAGCAGTGTGGTGAAGATGACCAACACGAAATGGCATTGATTGAGTGAGAGCGAAATGAGCAGTGTGGTGAAGATGACCAACACGAAATGGCATTGATTGAGTGAGAGCGAAATGAGCAGTGTGGTGAAGATGACCAACACGAAATGGCATTGATTGAGTGAGAGCGAAATGAGCAGTGTGGTGAAGATGACCAACACGAAATGGCATTGATTGAGTGAGAGCGAAATGAGCAGTGTGGTGAAGATGACCAACACGAAATGGCATTGATTGAGTGAGAGCGAAATGAGCAGTGTGGTGAAGATGACCAACACGAAATGGCATTGATTGAGTGAGAGCGAAATGAGCAGTGTGGTGAAGATGACCAACACGAAATGGCATTGATTGAGTGAGAGCGAAATGAGCAGTGTGGTGAAGATGACCAACACGAAATGGCATTGATTGAGTGAGAGCGAAATGAGCAGTGTGGTGAAGATGACCAACACGAAATGGCATTGATTGAGTGAGAGCGAAATGAGCAGTGTGGTGAAGATGACCAACACGAAATGGCATTGATTGAGTGAGAGCGAAATGAGCAGTGTGGTGAAGATGACCAACACGAAATGGCATTGATTGAGTGAGAGCGAAATGAGCAGTGTGGTGAAGATGACCAACACGAAATGGCATTGATTGAGTGAGAGCGAAATGAGCAGTGTGGTGAAGATGACCAACACGAAATGGCATTGATTGAGTGAGAGCGAAATGAGCAGTGTGGTGAAGATGACCAACACGAAATGGCATTGATTGAGTGAGAGCGAAATGAGCAGTGTGGTGAAGATGACCAACACGAAATGGCATTGATTGAGTGAGAGCGAAATGAGCAGTGTGGTGAAGATGACCAACACGAAATGGCATTGATTGAGTGAGAGCGAAATGAGCAGTGTGGTGAAGATGACCAACACGAAATGGCATTGAGTGAGAGCGAAATGAGCAGTGTGGTGAAGATGACCAACACGAAATGGCATTGATTGAGTGAGAGCGAAATGAGCAGTGTGGTGAAGATGACCAACACGAAATGGCATTGAGTGAGAGCGAAATGAGCAGTGTGGTGAAGATGACCAACACGAAATGGCATTGATTGAGTGAGAGCGAAATGAGCAGTGTGGTGAAGATGACCAACACGAAATTGATTGAGTGAGAGCGAAATGAGCAGTGTGGTGAAGATGACCAACACGAAATGGCATTGATTGAGTGAGAGCGAAATGAGCAGTGTGGTGAAGATGACCAACACGAAATGGCATTGATTGAGTGAGAGCGAAATGAGCAGTGTGGTGAAGATGACCAACACGAAATGGCATTGATTGAGTGAGAGCGAAATGAGCAGTGTGGTGAAGATGACCAACACGAAATGGCATTGATTGAGTGAGAGCGAAATGAGCAGTGTGGTGAAGATGACCAACACGAAATGGCATTGATTGAGTGAGAGCGAAATGAGCAGTGTGGTGAAGATGACCAACACGAAATGGCATTGATTGAGTGAGAGCGAAATGAGCAGTGTGGTGAAGATGACCAACACGAAATGGCATTGATTGAGTGAGAGCGAAATGAGCAGTGTGGTGAAGATGACCAACACGAAATGGCATTGATTGAGTGAGAGCGAAATGAGCAGTGTGGTGAAGATGACCAACACGAAATGGCATTGATTGAGTGAGAGCGAAATGAGCAGTGTGGTGAAGATGACCAACACGAAATGGCATTGATTGAGTGAGAGCGAAATGAGCAGTGTGGTGAAGATGACCAACACGAAATGGCATTGATTGAGTGAGAGCGAAATGAGCAGTGTGGTGAAGATGACCAACACGAAATGGCATTGATTGAGTGAGAGCGAAATGAGCAGTGTGGTGAAGATGACCAACACGAAATGGCATTGATTGAGTGAGAGCGAAATGAGCAGTGTGGTGAAGATGACCAACACGAAATGGCATTGATTGAGTGAGAGCGAAATGAGCAGTGTGGTGAAGATGACCAACACGAAATGGCATTGATTGAGTGAGAGCGAAATGAGCAGTGTGGTGAAGATGACCAACACGAAATGGCATTGATTGAGTGAGAGCGAAATGAGCAGTGTGGTGAAGATGACCAACACGAAATGGCATTGATTGAGTGAGAGCGAAATGAGCAGTGTGGTGAAGATGACCAACACGAAATGGCATTGATTGAGTGAGAGCGAAATGAGCAGTGTGGTGAAGATGACCAACACGAAATGGCATTGATTGAGTGAGAGCGAAATGAGCAGTGTGGTGAAGATGACCAACACGAAATGGCATTGATTGAGTGAGAGCGAAATGAGCAGTGTGGTGAAGATGACCAACACGAAATGGCATTGATTGAGTGAGAGCGAAATGAGCAGTGTGGTGAAGATGACCAACACGAAATGGCATTGATTGAGTGAGAGCGAAATGAGCAGTGTGGTGAAGATGACCAACACGAAATGGCATTGATTGAGTGAGAGCGAAATGAGCAGTGTGGTGAAGATGACCAACACGAAATGGCATTGATTGAGTGAGAGCGAAATGAGCAGTGTGGTGAAGATGACCAACACGAAATGGCATTGATTGAGTGAGAGCGAAATGAGCAGTGTGGTGAAGATGACCAACACGAAATGGCATTGATTGAGTGAGAGCGAAATGAGCAGTGTGGTGAAGATGACCAACACGAAATGGCATTGATTGAGTGAGAGCGAAATGAGCAGTGTGGTGAAGATGACCAACACGAAATGGCATTGATTGAGTGAGAGCGAAATGAGCAGTGTGGTGAAGATGACCAACACGAAATGGCATTGATTGAGTGAGAGCGAAATGAGCAGTGTGGTGAAGATGACCAACACGAAATGGCATTGATTGAGTGAGAGCGAAATGAGCAGTGTGGTGAAGATGACCAACACGAAATGGCATTGATTGAGTGAGAGCGAAATGAGCAGTGTGGTGAAGATGACCAACACGAAATGGCATTGATTGAGTGAGAGCGAAATGAGCAGTGTGGTGAAGATGACCAACACGAAATGGCATTGATTGAGTGAGAGCGAAATGAGCAGTGTGGTGAAGATGACCAACACGAAATGGCATTGATTGAGTGAGAGCGAAATGAGCAGTGTGGTGAAGATGACCAACACGAAATGGCATTGATTGAGTGAGAGCGAAATGAGCAGTGTGGTGAAGATGACCAACACGAAATGGCATTGATTGAGTGAGAGCGAAATGAGCAGTGTGGTGAAGATGACCAACACGAAATGGCATTGATTGAGTGAGAGCGAAATGAGCAGTGTGGTGAAGATGACCAACACGAAATGGCATTGATTGAGTGAGAGCGAAATGAGCAGTGTGGTGAAGATGACCAACACGAAATGGCATTGATTGAGTGAGAGCGAAATGAGCAGTGTGGTGAAGATGACCAACACGAAATGGCATTGATTGAGTGAGAGCGAAATGAGCAGTGTGGTGAAGATGACCAACACGAAATGGCATTGAGTGAGAGCGAAATGAGCAGTGTGGTGAAGATGACCAACACGAAATGGCATTGATTGAGTGAGAGCGAAATGAGCAGTGTGGTGAAGATGACCAACACGAAATGGCATTGAGTGAGAGCGAAATGAGCAGTGTGGTGAAGATGACCAACACGAAATGGCATTGATTGAGTGAGAGCGAAATGAGCAGTGTGGTGAAGATGACCAACACGAAATGGCATTGATTGAGTGAGAGCGAAATGAGCAGTGTGGTGAAGATGACCAACACGAAATGGCATTGATTGAGTGAGAGCGAAATGAGCAGTGTGGTGAAGATGACCAACACGAAATGGCATTGATTGAGTGAGAGCGAAATGAGCAGTGTGGTGAAGATGACCAACACGAAATGGCATTGATTGAGTGAGAGCGAAATGAGCAGTGTGGTGAAGATGACCAACACGAAATGGCATTGATTGAGTGAGAGCGAAATGAGCAGTGTGGTGAAGATGACCAACACGAAATGGCATTGATTGAGTGAGAGCGAAATGAGCAGTGTGGTGAAGATGACCAACACGAAATGGCATTGATTGAGTGAGAGCGAAATGAGCAGTGTGGTGAAGATGACCAACACGAAATGGCATTGATTGAGTGAGAGCGAAATGAGCAGTGTGGTGAAGATGACCAACACGAAATGGCATTGATTGAGTGAGAGCGAAATGAGCAGTGTGGTGAAGATGACCAACACGAAATGGCATTGATTGAGTGAGAGCGAAATGAGCAGTGTGGTGAAGATGACCAACACGAAATGGCATTGATTGAGTGAGAGCGAAATGAGCAGTGTGGTGAAGATGACCAACACGAAATGGCATTGAGTGAGAGCGAAATGAGCAGTGTGGTGAAGATGACCAACACGAAATGGCATTGATTGAGTGAGAGCGAAATGAGCAGTGTGGTGAAGATGACCAACACGAAATGGCATTGAGTGAGAGCGAAATGAGCAGTGTGGTGAAGATGACCAACACGAAATGGCATTGATTGAGTGAGAGCGAAATGAGCAGTGTGGTGAAGATGACCAACACGAAATGGCATTGATTGAGTGAGAGCGAAATGAGCAGTGTGGTGAAGATGACCAACACGAAATGGCATTGATTGAGTGAGAGCGAAATGAGCAGTGTGGTGAAGATGACCAACACGAAATGGCATTGATTGAGTGAGAGCGAAATGAGCAGTGTGGTGAAGATGACCAACACGAAATGGCATTGATTGAGTGAGAGCGAAATGAGCAGTGTGGTGAAGATGACCAACACGAAATGGCATTGATTGAGTGAGAGCGAAATGAGCAGTGTGGTGAAGATGACCAACACGAAATGGCATTGATTGAGTGAGAGCGAAATGAGCAGTGTGGTGAAGATGACCAACACGAAATGGCATTGATTGAGTGAGAGCGAAATGAGCAGTGTGGTGAAGATGACCAACACGAAATGGCATTGATTGAGTGAGAGCGAAATGAGCAGTGTGGTGAAGATGACCAACACGAAATGGCATTGATTGAGTGAGAGCGAAATGAGCAGTGTGGTGAAGATGACCAACACGAAATGGCATTGATTGAGTGAGAGCGAAATGAGCAGTGTGGTGAAGATGACCAACACGAAATGGCATTGATTGAGTGAGAGCGAAATGAGCAGTGTGGTGAAGATGACCAACACGAAATGGCATTGATTGAGTGAGAGCGAAATGAGCAGTGTGGTGAAGATGACCAACACGAAATGGCATTGATTGAGTGAGAGCGAAATGAGCAGTGTGGTGAAGATGACCAACACGAAATGGCATTGAGTGAGAGCGAAATGAGCAGTGTGGTGAAGATGACCAACACGAAATGGCATTGATTGAGTGAGAGCGAAATGAGCAGTGTGGTGAAGATGACCAACACGAAATGGCATTGAGTGAGAGCGAAATGAGCAGTGTGGTGAAGATGACCAACACGAAATGGCATTGATTGAGTGAGAGCGAAATGAGCAGTGTGGTGAAGATGACCAACACGAAATGGCATTGATTGAGTGAGAGCGAAATGAGCAGTGTGGTGAAGATGACCAACACGAAATGGCATTGATTGAGTGAGAGCGAAATGAGCAGTGTGGTGAAGATGACCAACACGAAATGGCATTGATTGAGTGAGAGCGAAATGAGCAGTGTGGTGAAGATGACCAACACGAAATGGCATTGATTGAGTGAGAGCGAAATGAGCAGTGTGGTGAAGATGACCAACACGAAATGGCATTGATTGAGTGAGAGCGAAATGAGCAGTGTGGTGAAGATGACCAACACGAAATGGCATTGATTGAGTGAGAGCGAAATGAGCAGTGTGGTGAAGATGACCAACACGAAATGGCATTGAGTGAGAGCGAAATGAGCAGTGTGGTGAAGATGACCAACACGAAATGGCATTGATTGAGTGAGAGCGAAATGAGCAGTGTGGTGAAGATGACCAACACGAAATGGCATTGATTGAGTGAGAGCGAAATGAGCAGTGTGGTGAAGATGACCAACACGAAATGGCATTGATTGAGTGAGAGCGAAATGAGCAGTGTGGTGAAGATGACCAACACGAAATGGCATTGATTGAGTGAGAGCGAAATGAGCAGTGTGGTGAAGATGACCAACACGAAATGGCATTGATTGAGTGAGAGCGAAATGAGCAGTGTGGTGAAGATGACCAACACGAAATGGCATTGATTGAGTGAGAGCGAAATGAGCAGTGTGGTGAAGATGACCAACACGAAATGGCATTGATTGAGTGAGAGCGAAATGAGCAGTGTGGTGAAGATGACCAACACGAAATGGCATTGATTGAGTGAGAGCGAAATGAGCAGTGTGGTGAAGATGACCAACACGAAATGGCATTGATTGAGTGAGAGCGAAATGAGCAGTGTGGTGAAGATGACCAACACGAAATGGCATTGATTGAGTGAGAGCGAAATGAGCAGTGTGGTGAAGATGACCAACACGAAATGGCATTGATTGAGTGAGAGCGAAATGAGCAGTGTGGTGAAGATGACCAACACGAAATGGCATTGAGTGAGAGCGAAATGAGCAGTGTGGTGAAGATGACCAACACGAAATGGCATTGATTGAGTGAGAGCGAAATGAGCAGTGTGGTGAAGATGACCAACACGAAATGGCATTGATTGAGTGAGAGCGAAATGAGCAGTGTGGTGAAGATGACCAACACGAAATGGCATTGATTGAGTGAGAGCGAAATGAGCAGTGTGGTGAAGATGACCAACACGAAATGGCATTGATTGAGTGAGAGCGAAATGAGCAGTGTGGTGAAGATGACCAACACGAAATGGCATTGATTGAGTGAGAGCGAAATGAGCAGTGTGGTGAAGATGACCAACACGAAATGGCATTGATTGAGTGAGAGCGAAATGAGCAGTGTGGTGAAGATGACCAACACGAAATGGCATTGATTGAGTGAGAGCGAAATGAGCAGTGTGGTGAAGATGACCAACACGAAATGGCATTGATTGAGTGAGAGCGAAATGAGCAGTGTGGTGAAGATGACCAACACGAAATGGCATTGATTGAGTGAGAGCGAAATGAGCAGTGTGGTGAAGATGACCAACACGAAATGGCATTGATTGAGTGAGAGCGAAATGAGCAGTGTGGTGAAGATGACCAACACGAAATGGCATTGATTGAGTGAGAGCGAAATGAGCAGTGTGGTGAAGATGACCAACACGAAATGGCATTGATTGAGTGAGAGCGAAATGAGCAGTGTGGTGAAGATGACCAACACGAAATGGCATTGATTGAGTGAGAGCGAAATGAGCAGTGTGGTGAAGATGACCAACACGAAATGGCATTGATTGAGTGAGAGCGAAATGAGCAGTGTGGTGAAGATGACCAACACGAAATGGCATTGATTGAGTGAGAGCGAAATGAGCAGTGTGGTGAAGATGACCAACACGAAATGGCATTGATTGAGTGAGAGCGAAATGAGCAGTGTGGTGAAGATGACCAACACGAAATGGCATTGATTGAGTGAGAGCGAAATGAGCAGTGTGGTGAAGATGACCAACACGAAATGGCATTGATTGAGTGAGAGCGAAATGAGCAGTGTGGTGAAGATGACCAACACGAAATGGCATTGATTGAGTGAGAGCGAAATGAGCAGTGTGGTGAAGATGACCAACACGAAATGGCATTGATTGAGTGAGAGCGAAATGAGCAGTGTGGTGAAGATGACCAACACGAAATGGCATTGATTGAGTGAGAGCGAAATGAGCAGTGTGGTGAAGATGACCAACACGAAATGGCATTGATTGAGTGAGAGCGAAATGAGCAGTGTGGTGAAGATGACCAACACGAAATGGCATTGATTGAGTGAGAGCGAAATGAGCAGTGTGGTGAAGATGACCAACACGAAATGGCATTGATTGAGTGAGAGCGAAATGAGCAGTGTGGTGAAGATGACCAACACGAAATGGCATTGATTGAGTGAGAGCGAAATGAGCAGTGTGGTGAAGATGACCAACACGAAATGGCATTGATTGAGTGAGAGCGAAATGAGCAGTGTGGTGAAGATGACCAACACGAAATGGCATTGATTGAGTGAGAGCGAAATGAGCAGTGTGGTGAAGATGACCAACACGAAATGGCATTGATTGAGTGAGAGCGAAATGAGCAGTGTGGTGAAGATGACCAACACGAAATGGCATTGATTGAGTGAGAGCGAAATGAGCAGTGTGGTGAAGATGACCAACACGAAATGGCATTGATTGAGTGAGAGCGAAATGAGCAGTGTGGTGAAGATGACCAACACGAAATGGCATTGATTGAGTGAGAGCGAAATGAGCAGTGTGGTGAAGATGACCAACACGAAATGGCATTGATTGAGTGAGAGCGAAATGAGCAGTGTGGTGAAGATGACCAACACGAAATGGCATTGATTGAGTGAGAGCGAAATGAGCAGTGTGGTGAAGATGACCAACACGAAATGGCATTGATTGAGTGAGAGCGAAATGAGCAGTGTGGTGAAGATGACCAACACGAAATGGCATTGATTGAGTGAGAGCGAAATGAGCAGTGTGGTGAAGATGACCAACACGAAATGGCATTGATTGAGTGAGAGCGAAATGAGCAGTGTGGTGAAGATGACCAACACGAAATGGCATTGATTGAGTGAGAGCGAAATGAGCAGTGTGGTGAAGATGACCAACACGAAATGGCATTGATTGAGTGAGAGCGAAATGAGCAGTGTGGTGAAGATGACCAACACGAAATGGCATTGAGTGAGAGCGAAATGAGCAGTGTGGTGAAGATGACCAACACGAAATGGCATTGATTGAGTGAGAGCGAAATGAGCAGTGTGGTGAAGATGACCAACACGAAATGGCATTGAGTGAGAGCGAAATGAGCAGTGTGGTGAAGATGACCAACACGAAATGGCATTGATTGAGTGAGAGCGAAATGAGCAGTGTGGTGAAGATGACCAACACGAAATGGCATTGATTGAGTGAGAGCGAAATGAGCAGTGTGGTGAAGATGACCAACACGAAATGGCATTGATTGAGTGAGAGCGAAATGAGCAGTGTGGTGAAGATGACCAACACGAAATGGCATTGATTGAGTGAGAGCGAAATGAGCAGTGTGGTGAAGATGACCAACACGAAATGGCATTGATTGAGTGAGAGCGAAATGAGCAGTGTGGTGAAGATGACCAACACGAAATGGCATTGAGTGAGAGCGAAATGAGCAGTGTGGTGAAGATGACCAACACGAAATGGCATTGATTGAGTGAGAGCGAAATGAGCAGTGTGGTGAAGATGACCAACACGAAATGGCATTGATTGAGTGAGAGCGAAATGAGCAGTGTGGTGAAGATGACCAACACGAAATGGCATTGATTGAGTGAGAGCGAAATGAGCAGTGTGGTGAAGATGACCAACACGAAATGGCATTGATTGAGTGAGAGCGAAATGAGCAGTGTGGTGAAGATGACCAACACGAAATGGCATTGATTGAGTGAGAGCGAAATGAGCAGTGTGGTGAAGATGACCAACACGAAATGGCATTGATTGAGTGAGAGCGAAATGAGCAGTGTGGTGAAGATGACCAACACGAAATGGCATTGATTGAGTGAGAGCGAAATGAGCAGTGTGGTGAAGATGACCAACACGAAATGGCATTGATTGAGTGAGAGCGAAATGAGCAGTGTGGTGAAGATGACCAACACGAAATGGCATTGATTGAGTGAGAGCGAAATGAGCAGTGTGGTGAAGATGACCAACACGAAATGGCATTGATTGAGTGAGAGCGAAATGAGCAGTGTGGTGAAGATGACCAACACGAAATGGCATTGAGTGAGAGCGAAATGAGCAGTGTGGTGAAGATGACCAACACGAAATGGCATTGATTGAGTGAGAGCGAAATGAGCAGTGTGGTGAAGATGACCAACACGAAATGGCATTGATTGAGTGAGAGCGAAATGAGCAGTGTGGTGAAGATGACCAACACGAAATGGCATTGATTGAGTGAGAGCGAAATGAGCAGTGTGGTGAAGATGACCAACACGAAATGGCATTGATTGAGTGAGAGCGAAATGAGCAGTGTGGTGAAGATGACCAACACGAAATGGCATTGATTGAGTGAGAGCGAAATGAGCAGTGTGGTGAAGATGACCAACACGAAATGGCATTGATTGAGTGAGAGCGAAATGAGCAGTGCGGTGAAGATGACCAACACGAAATGGCATTGATTGAGTGAGAGCGAAATGAGCAGTGCGGTGAAGATGACCAACACGAAATGGCATTGATTGAGTGAGAGCGAAATGAGCAGTGCGGTGAAGATGACCAACACGAAATGGCATTGATTGAGTGAGAGCGAAATGAGCAGTGCGGTGAAGATGACCAACACGAAATGGCATTGATTGAGTGAGAGCGAAATGAGCAGTGCGGTGAAGATGACCAACACGAAATGGCATTGATTGAGTGAGAGCGAAATGAGCAGTGTGGTGAAGATGACCAACACGAAATGGCATTGATTGAGTGAGAGCGAAATGAGCAGTGTGGTGAAGATGACCAACACGAAATGGCATT
Organism: Taenia multiceps; assembly: GCA_001923025.3. Classification (NCBI taxonomy): domain Eukaryota; kingdom Metazoa; phylum Platyhelminthes; class Cestoda; order Cyclophyllidea; family Taeniidae; genus Taenia; species Taenia multiceps. The sequence goes on along the minus strand of MRSW03000088.1, from coordinate 2,262 downwards.
GATTGAGTGAGAGCGAAATGAGCAGTGTGGTGAAGATGACCAACACGAAATGGCATTGAGTGAGAGCGAAATGAGCAGTGTGGTGAAGATGACCAACACGAAATGGCATTGATTGAGTGAGAGCGAAATGAGCAGTGTGGTGAAGATGACCAACACGAAATGGCATTGATTGAGTGAGAGCGAAATGAGCAGTGTGGTGAAGATGACCAACACGAAATGGCATTGATTGAGTGAGAGCGAAATGAGCAGTGTGGTGAAGATGACCAACACGAAATGGCATTGAGTGAGAGCGAAATGAGCAGTGTGGTGAAGATGACCAACACGAAATGGCATTGAGTGAGAGCGAAATGAGCAGTGTGGTGAAGATGACCAACACGAAATGGCATTGATTGAGTGAGAGCGAAATGAGCAGTGTGGTGAAGATGACCAACACGAAATGGCATTGATTGAGTGAGAGCGAAATGAGCAGTGTGGTGAAGATGACCAACACGAAATGGCATTGATTGAGTGAGAGCGAAATGAGCAGTGTGGTGAAGATGACCAACACGAAATGGCATTGATTGAGTGAGAGCGAAATGAGCAGTGTGGTGAAGATGACCAACACGAAATGGCATTGATTGAGTGAGAGCGAAATGAGCAGTGTGGTGAAGATGACCAACACGAAATGGCATTGAGTGAGAGCGAAATGAGCAGTGTGGTGAAGATGACCAACACGAAATGGCATTGATTGAGTGAGAGCGAAATGAGCAGTGTGGTGAAGATGACCAACACGAAATGGCATTTGAGTGAGAGCGAAATGAGCAGTGTGGTGAAGATGACCAACACGAAATGGCATTGATTGAGTGAGAGCGAAATGAGCAGTGTGGTGAAGATGACCAACACGAAATGGCATTGATTGAGTGAGAGCGAAATGAGCAGTGTGGTGAAGATGACCAACACGAAATGGCATTGATTGAGTGAGAGCGAAATGAGCAGTGTGGTGAAGATGACCAACACGAAATGGCATTGATTGAGTGAGAGCGAAATGAGCAGTGTGGTGAAGATGACCAACACGAAATGGCATTGATTGAGTGAGAGCGAAATGAGCAGTGTGGTGAAGATGACCAACACGAAATGGCATTGATTGAGTGAGAGCGAAATGAGCAGTGTGGTGAAGATGACCAACACGAAATGGCATTGATTGAGTGAGAGCGAAATGAGCAGTGTGGTGAAGATGACCAACACGAAATGGCATTGATTGAGTGAGAGCGAAATGAGCAGTGTGGTGAAGATGACCAACACGAAATGGCATTGAGTGAGAGCGAAATGAGCAGTGTGGTGAAGATGACCAACACGAAATGGCATTGAGTGAGAGCGAAATGAGCAGTGTGGTGAAGATGACCAACACGAAATGGCATTGAGTGAGAGCGAAATGAGCAGTGTGGTGAAGATGACCAACACGAAATGGCATTGATTGAGTGAGAGCGAAATGAGCAGTGTGGTGAAGATGACCAACACGAAATGGCATTGATTGAGTGAGAGCGAAATGAGCAGTGTGGTGAAGATGACCAACACGAAATGGCATTGAGTGAGAGCGAAATGAGCAGTGTGGTGAAGATGACCAACACGAAATGGCATTGATTGAGTGAGAGCGAAATGAGCAGTGTGGTGAAGATGACCAACACGAAATGGCATTGAGTGAGAGCGAAATGAGCAGTGTGGTGAAGATGACCAACACGAAATGGCATTGAGTGAGAGCGAAATGAGCAGTGTGGTGAAGATGACCAACACGAAATGGCATTGATTGAGTGAGAGCGAAATGAGCAGTGTGGTGAAGATGACCAACACGAAATGGCATTGATTGAGTGAGAGCGAAATGAGCAGTGTGGTGAAGATGACCAACACGAAATGGCATTGATTGAGTGAGAGCGAAATGAGCAGTGTGGTGAAGATGACCAACACGAAATGGCATTGAGTGAGAGCGAAATGAGCAGTGTGGTGAAGATGACCAACACGAAATGGCATTGAGTGAGAGCGAAATGAGCAGTGTGGTGAAGATGACCAACACGAAATGGCATTGAGTGAGAGCGAAATGAGCAGTGTGGTGAAGATGACCAACACGAAATGGCATTGATTGAGTGAGAGCGAAATGAGCAGTGTGGTGAAGATGACCAACACGAAATGGCATTGATTGAGTGAGAGCGAAATGAGCAGTGTGGTGAAGATGACCAACACGAAATGGCATTGAGTGAGAGCGAAATGAGCAGTGTGGTGAAGATGTGA
>MRSW03000087.1:0-28732 GCA_001923025.3 Taenia multiceps | reverse complement strand
GAAATGAGCAGTGTGGTGAAGATGACCAACACGAAATGGCATTGAGTGAGAGCGAAATGAGCAGTGTGGTGAAGATGACAACACGAAATGGCATTGAGTGAGAGCGAAATGAGCAGTGTGGTGAAGATGACCAACACGAAATGGCATTGAGTGAGAGCGAAATGAGCAGTGTGGTGAAGATGACCAACACGAAAGGCATTGATTGAGTGAGAGCGAAATGAGCAGTGTGGTGAAGATGACAACACGGAAATGGCATTGATTGAGTGAGAGCGAAATGAGCAGTGTGGTGAAGATGACCAACCGAATGGCATTGATGAGTGAGAGCGAAATGAGCAGTGTGGTGAAGATGACCAACACGAAATGGCATTGATTGAGTGAGAGCGAAATGAGCAGTGTGGTGAAGATGACACACACGAAATGGCATGATTGAGTGAGAGCGAAATGAGCAGTGTGTGAAGATGACCAACACGAATGGCATTGAGTGAGAGCGAAATGAGCAGTGTGGTGAAGATGACCAACACGAAATGGCAGGATGAGTGAGAGCGAAATGAGCGTGTGGTGAAGATGACCAACACGAAATGGCATTGATTGAGTGAGAGCGAAATGAGCAGTGTGGTGAAGATGACCAACACGAAATGGCATTGCATTGAGTGAGAGCGAATGAGCAGTGTGGTGAAGATGACCAACACGAAATGGCATTGATGAGTGAGAGCGAAATGAGCAGTGTGGTGAAGATGACCAACACGAAATGGCATGATTGATGAGTGAGAGCGAAATGAGCAGTGTGGTGAAGATGACCAACACGAAATGGCATTGATTGAGTGAGAGCGAAATGAGCAGTGTGGTGAAGATGACCAACACGAAATGGCATGGATTGAGTGAGAGCGAAATGAGCAGTGTTGTGAAGCAACACAACGAATTGGCAGTGAGTGAGAGCGAAATGAGCAGTGTGGTGAAGATGACCAACACGAAATGGCATTGAGTGAGAGCGAAATGAGCAGTGTGGTGAAGATGACCAACACGAAATGGCATTGAGTGAGAGCGAAATGAGCAGTGTGGTGAAGATGACCAACACGAAATGGCATTGATTGAGTGAGAGCGAAATGAGCAGTGTGGTGAAGATGACCAACACGAAATGGCATTGAGTGAGAGCGAAATGAGCAGTGTGGTGAAGATGACCAACACGAAATGGCATTGAGTGAGAGCGAAATGAGCAGTGTGGTGAAGATGACCAACACGAAATGGCATTGATTGAGTGAGAGCGAAATGAGCAGTGTGGTGAAGATGACCAACACGAAATGGCATTGATTGAGTGAGAGCGAAATGAGCAGTGTGGTGAAGATGACCAACACGAAATGGCATTGAGTGAGAGCGAAATGAGCAGTGTGGTGAAGATGACCAACACGAAATGGCATTGATTGAGTGAGAGCGAAATGAGCAGTGTGGTGAAGATGACCAACACGAAATGGCATTGAGTGAGAGCGAAATGAGCAGTGTGGTGAAGATGACCAACACGAAATGGCATTGATTGAGTGAGAGCGAAATGAGCAGTGTGGTGAAGATGACCAACACGAAATGGCATTGATTGAGTGAGAGCGAAATGAGCAGTGTGGTGAAGATGACCAACACGAAATGGCATTGATTGAGTGAGAGCGAAATGAGCAGTGTGGTGAAGATGACCAACACGAAATGGCATTGATTGAGTGAGAGCGAAATGAGCAGTGTGGTGAAGATGACCAACACGAAATGGCATTGATGAGTGAGAGCGAAATGAGCAGTGTGGTGAAGATGACCAACACGAAATGGCATTGATTGGTGAGAGCGAAATGAGCAGTGTGGTGAAGATGACCAACACGAAATGGCATTGAGTGAGAGCGAAATGAGCAGTGTGGTGAAGATGACCAACACGAAATGGCATTGATTGAGTGAGAGCGAAATGAGCAGTGTGGTGAAGATGACCAACACGAAATGGCATTGATTGTGAGAGCGAAATGAGCAGTGTGGTGAAGATGACCAACACGAAATGGCATTGAGTGAGAGCGAAATGAGCAGTGTGGTGAAGATGACCAACACGAAATGGCATGATTGAGTGAGAGCGAAATGAGCAGTGTGGTGAAGATGACCAACACGAAATGGCATTGATTGAGTGAGAGCGAAATGAGCAGTGTGGTGAAGATGACCAACACGAAATGGCATTGATGAGTGAGAGCGAAATGAGCAGTGTGGTGAAGATGACCAACACGAAATGGCATTGAGTGAGAGCGAAATGAGCAGTGTGGTGAAGATGACCAACACGAAATGGCATTGAGTGAGAGCGAAATGAGCAGTGTGGTGGAAGATGACCAACACGAAATGGCATTGAGTGAGAGCGAAATGAGCAGTGTGGTGGAAGATGACCAACACGAAATGGCATTGATTGAGTGAGAGCGAAATGAGCAGTGTGGTGAAGATGACCAACACGAAATGGCATTGAGTGAGAGCGAAATGAGCAGTGTGGTGAAGATGACCAACACGAAATGGCATTGAGTGAGAGCGAAATGAGCAGTGTGGTGAAGATGACCAACACGAAATGGCATTGATTGAGTGAGAGCGAAATGAGCAGTGTGGTGAAGATGACCAACACGAAATGGCATTGATTGAGTGAGAGCGAAATGAGCAGTGTGGTGAAGATGACCAACACGAAATGGCATTGAGTGAGAGCGAAATGAGCAGTGTGGTGAAGATGACCAACACGAAATGGCATTGATTGAGTGAGAGCGAAATGAGCAGTGTGGTGAAGATGACCAACACGAAATGGCATTGAGTGAGAGCGAAATGAGCAGTGTGGTGAAGATGACCAACACGAAATGGCATTGATTGAGTGAGAGCGAAATGAGCAGTGTGGTGAAGATGACCAACACGAAATGGCATTGATTGAGTGAGAGCGAAATGAGCAGTGTGGTGAAGATGACCAACACGAAATGGCATTGATTGAGTGAGAGCGAAATGAGCAGTGTGGTGAAGATGACCAACACGAAATGGCATTGATTGAGTGAGAGCGAAATGAGCAGTGTGGTGAAGATGACCAACACGAAATGGCATTGATGAGTCAGAGGGAAATGAGCAGTGTGGTGAAGATGACCAACACGAAATGGCATTGATTGAGTGAGAGCGAAATGAGCAGTGTTGTGAAGATGACCAACACGAAATGGCATTGAGTGAGAGCGAAATGAGCAGTGTGGTGAAGATGACCAACACGAAATGGCATTGATTGAGTGAGAGCGAAATGAGCAGTGTGGTGAAGATGACCAACACGAAATGGCATTGATTGAGTGAGAGCGAAATGAGCAGTGTGGTGAAGATGACCAACACGAAATGGCATTGAGTGAGAGCGAAATGAGCAGTGTGGTGAAGATGACCAACACGAAATGGCATTGATTGAGTGAGAGCGAAATGAGCAGTGTGGTGAAGATGACCAACACGAAATGGCATTGATTGAGTGAGAGCGAAATGAGCAGTGTGGTGAAGATGACCAACACGAAATGGCATTGATTGAGTGAGAGCGAAATGAGCAGTGTGGTGAAGATGACCAACACGAAATGGCATTGAGTGAGAGCGAAATGAGCAGTGTGGTGAAGATGACCAACACGAAATGGCATTGAGTGAGAGCGAAATGAGCAGTGTGGTGAAGATGACCAACACGAAATGGCATTGAGTGAGAGCGAAATGAGCAGTGTGGTGAAGATGACCAACACGAAATAGAAGGGATTGAGTGAGAGCGAAATGAGCAGTGTGGTGAAGATGACCAACACGAAATGGCATTGATTGAGTGAGAGCGAAATGAGCAGTGTGGTGAAGATGACCAACACGAAATGGCATTGAGTGAGAGCGAAATGAGCAGTGTGGTGAAGATGACCAACACGAAATGGCATTGAGAGTGAGAGCGAAATGAGCAGTGTGGTGAAGATGACCAACACGAAATGGCATTGATTGAGTGAGAGCGAAATGAGCAGTGTGGTGAAGATGACCAACACGAAATGGCATTGAGTGAGAGCGAAATGAGCAGTGTGGTGAAGATGACCAACACGAAATGGCATTGAGAGTGAGAGCGAAATGAGCAGTGTGGTGAAGATGACCAACACGAAATGGCATTGAGTGAGAGCGAAATGAGCAGTGTGGTGAAGATGACCAACACGAAATGGCATTGATTGAGTGAGAGCGAAATGAGCAGTGTGGTGAAGATGACCAACACGAAATGGCATTGAATGAGTGAGAGCGAAATGAGCAGTGTGGTGAAGATGACCAACACGAAATGGCATTGATTGAGTGAGAGCGAAATGAGCAGTGTGGTGAAGATGACCAACACGAAATGGCATTGAGTGAGAGCGAAATGAGCAGTGTGGTGAAGATGACCAACACGAAATGGCATTGATTGAGTGAGAGCGAAATGAGCAGTGTGGTGAAGATGACCAACACGAAATGGCATTGATTGAGTGAGAGCGAAATGAGCAGTGTGGTGAAGATGACCAACACGAAATGGCATTGATTGAGTGAGAGCGAAATGAGCAGTGTGGTGAAGATGACCAACACGAAATGGCATTGAGTGAGAGCGAAATGAGCAGTGTGGTGAAGATGACCAACACGAAATGGCATTGATTGAGTGAGAGCGAAATGAGCAGTGTGGTGAAGATGACCAACACGAAATGGCATTGAGTGAGAGCGAAATGAGCAGTGTGGTGAAGATGACCAACACGAAATGGCATTGATGGAGTGAGAGCGAAATGAGCAGTGTGGTGAAGATGACCAACACGAAATGGCATTGATTGAGTGAGAGCGAAATGAGCAGTGTGGTGAAGATGACCAACACGAAATGGCATTGATTGAGTGAGAGCGAAATGAGCAGTGTGGTGAAGATGACCAACACGAAATGGCATTGTGAGTGAGAGCGAAATGAGCAGTGTGGTGAAGATGACCAACACGAAATGGCATTGAGTGAGAGCGAAATGAGCAGTGTGGTGAAGATGACCAACACGAAATGGCATTGATTGAGTGAGAGCGAAATGAGCAGTGTGGTGAAGATGACCAACACGAAATGGCATTGATTGAGTGAGAGCGAAATGAGCAGTGTGGTGAAGATGACCAACACGAAATGGCATTGATTGAGTGAGAGCGAAATGAGCAGTGTGGTGAAGATGACCAACACGAAATGGCATTGAGTGAGAGCGAAATGAGCAGTGTGGTGAAGATGACCAACACGAAATGGCATTGATTGAGTGAGAGCGAAATGAGCAGTGTGGTGAAGATGACCAACACGAAATGGCATTGATTGAGTGAGAGCGAAATGAGCAGTGTGGTGAAGATGACCAACACGAAATGGCATTGAGTGAGAGCGAAATGAGCAGTGTGGTGAAGATGACCAACACGAAATGGCATTGATTGAGTGAGAGCGAAATGAGCAGTGTGGTGAAGATGACCAACACGAAATGGCATTGATTGAGTGAGAGCGAAATGAGCAGTGTGGTGAAGATGACCAACACGAAATGGCATTGATTGGTGAGAGCGAAATGAGCAGTGTGGTGAAGATGACCAACACGAAATGGCATTGATTGGTGAGAGCGAAATGAGCAGTGTGGTGAAGATGACCAACACGAAATGGCATTGATGAGTGAGAGCGAAATGAGCAGTGTGGTGAAGATGACCAACACGAAATGGCATTGATTGAGTGAGAGCGAAATGAGCAGTGTGGTGAAGATGACCAACACGAAATGGCAATGAGTGAGAGCGAAATGAGCAGTGTGGTGAAGATGACCAACACGAAATGGCATTGAGTGAGAGCGAAATGAGCAGTGTGGTGAAGATGACCAACACGAAATGGCATTGATTGAGTGAGAGCGAAATGAGCAGTGTGGTGAAGATGACCAACACGAAATGGCATTGAGTGAGAGCGAAATGAGCAGTGTGGTGAAGATGACCAACACGAAATGGCATTGAGTGAGAGCGAAATGAGCAGTGTGGTGAAGATGACCAACACGAAATGGCATTGAGTGAGAGCGAAATGAGCAGTGTGGTGAAGATGACCAACACGAAATGGCATTGATTGAATGAGAGCGAAATGAGCAGTGTGGTGAAGATGACCAACACGAAATGGCATTGATTGAGTGAGAGCGAAATGAGCAGTGTGGTGAAGATGACCAACACGAAATGCATGATTGAGTGAGAGCGAAATGAGCAGTGTGGTGAAGATGACCAACACGAAATGGCATTGATTGAGTGAGAGCGAAATGAGCAGTGTGGTGAAGATGACCAACACGAAATGGCATTGATTGAGTGAGAGCGAAATGAGCAGTGTGGTGAAGATGACCAACACGAAATGGCATTGAGTGAGAGCGAAATGAGCAGTGTGGTGAAGATGACCAACACGAAATGGCATTGATTGAGTGAGAGCGAAATGAGCAGTGTGGTGAAGATGACCAACACGAAATGGCATTGATTGAGTGAGAGCGAAATGAGCAGTGTGGTGAAGATGACCAACACGAAATGGCATTGATTGAGTGAGAGCGAAATGAGCAGTGTGGTGAAGATGACCAACACGAAATGGCATTGAGTGAGAGCGAAATGAGCAGTGTGGTGAAGATGACCAACACGAAATGGCATTGAGTGAGAGCGAAATGAGCAGTGTGGTGAAGATGACCAACACGAAATGGCATTGATTGAGTGAGAGCGAAATGAGCAGTGTGGTGAAGATGACCAACACGAAATGGCATTGATTGAGTGAGAGCGAAATGAGCAGTGTGGTGAAGATGACCAACACGAAATGGCATTGATTGAGTGAGAGCGAAATGAGCAGTGTGGTGAAGATGACCAACACGAAATGGCATTGATTGAGTGAGAGCGAAATGAGCAGTGTGGTGAAGATGACCAACACGAAATGGCATTGAGTGAGAGCGAAATGAGCAGTGTGGTGAAGATGACCAACACGAAATGGCATTGAGTGAGAGCGAAATGAGCAGTGTGGTGAAGATGACCAACACGAAATGGCATTGATTGAGTGAGAGCGAAATGAGCAGTGTGGTGAAGATGACCAACACGAAATGGCATTGATTGAGTGAGAGCGAAATGAGCAGTGTGGTGAAGATGACCAACACGAAATGGCATTGAGTGAGAGCGAAATGAGCAGTGTGGTGAAGATGACCAACACGAAATGGCATTGAGTGAGAGCGAAATGAGCAGTGTGGTGAAGATGACCAACACGAAATGGCATTGATTGAGTGAGAGCGAAATGAGCAGTGTGGTGAAGATGACCAACACGAAATGGCATTGATTGAGTGAGAGCGAAATGAGCAGTGTGGTGAAGATGACCAACACGAAATGGCATTGATTGAGTGAGAGCGAAATGAGCAGTGTGGTGAAGATGACCAACACGAAATGGCATTGAGTGAGAGCGAAATGAGCAGTGTGGTGAAGATGACCAACACGAAATGGCATTGATGGAGTGAGAGCGAAATGAGCAGTGTGGTGAAGATGACCAACACGAAATGGCATTGAGTGAGAGCGAAATGAGCAGTGTGGTGAAGATGACCAACACGAAATGGCATTGATTGAGTGAGAGCGAAATGAGCAGTGTGGTGAAGATGACCAACACGAAATGGCATTGATTGAGTGAGAGCGAAATGAGCAGTGTGGTGAAGATGACCAACACGAAATGGCATTGAGTGAGAGCGAAATGAGCAGTGTGGTGAAGATGACCAACACGAAATGGCATTGAGTGAGAGCGAAATGAGCAGTGTGGTGAAGATGACCAACACGAAATGGCATTGATTGAGTGAGAGCGAAATGAGCAGTGTGGTGAAGATGACCAACACGAAATGGCATTGATTGAGTGAGAGCGAAATGAGCAGTGTGGTGAAGATGACCAACACGAAATGGCATTGATGAGTGAGAGCGAAATGAGCAGTGTGGTGAAGATGACCAACACGAAATGGCATTGATTGAGTGAGAGCGAAATGAGCAGTGTGGTGAAGATGACCAACACGAAATGGCATTGATTGAGTGAGAGCGAAATGAGCAGTGTGGTGAAGATGACCAACACGAAATTGCATTGAGTGAGAGCGAAATGAGCAGTGTGGTGAAGATGACCAACACGAAATGGCATTGAGTGAGAGCGAAATGAGCAGTGTGGTGAAGATGACCAACACGAAATGGCATTGAGTGAGAGCGAAATGAGCAGTGTGGTGAAGATGACCAACACGAAATGGCATTGATTGAGTGAGAGCGAAATGAGCAGTGTGGTGAAGATGACCAACACGAAATGGCATTGATTGAGTGAGAGCGAAATGAGCAGTGTGGTGAAGATGACCAACACGAAATGGCATTGATTGAGTGAGAGCGAAATGAGCAGTGTGGTGAAGATGACCAACACGAAATGGCATTGATTGAGTGAGAGCGAAATGAGCAGTGTGGTGAAGATGACCAACACGAAATGGCATTGATTGAGTGAGAGCGAAATGAGCAGTGTGGTGAAGATGACCAACACGAAATGGCATTGAGTGAGAGCGAAATGAGCAGTGTGGTGAAGATGACCAACACGAAATGGCATTGATTGAGTGAGAGCGAAATGAGCAGTGTGGTGAAGATGACCAACACGAAATGGCATTGATTGAGTGAGAGCGAAATGAGCAGTGTGGTGAAGATGACCAACACGAAATGGCATTGATTGAGTGAGAGCGAAATGAGCAGTGTGGTGAAGATGACCAACACGAAATGGCATTGATTGAGTGAGAGCGAAATGAGCAGTGTGGTGAAGATGACCAACACGAAATGGCATTGAGTGAGAGCGAAATGAGCAGTGTGGTGAAGATGACCAACACGAAATGGCATTGAGTGAGAGCGAAATGAGCAGTGTGGTGAAGATGACCAACACGAAATGGCATTGATTGAGTGAGAGCGAAATGAGCAGTGTGGTGAAGATGACCAACACGAAATGGCATTGAGTGAGAGCGAAATGAGCAGTGTGGTGAAGATGACCAACACGAAATGGCATTGATGAGTGAGAGCGAAATGAGCAGTGTGGTGAAGATGACCAACACGAAATGGCATTGATTGAGTGAGAGCGAAATGAGCAGTGTGGTGAAGATGACCAACACGAAATGGCATTGATTGAGTGAGAGCGAAATGAGCAGTGTGGTGAAGATGACCAACACGAAATGGCATTGATTGAGTGAGAGCGAAATGAGCAGTGTGGTGAAGATGACCAACACGAAATGGCATTGATTGAGTGAGAGCGAAATGAGCAGTGTGGTGAAGATGACCAACACGAAATGGCATTGATTGAGTGAGAGCGAAATGAGCAGTGTGGTGAAGATGACCAACACGAAATGGCATTGATTGAGTGAGAGCGAAATGAGCAGTGTGGTGAAGATGACCAACACGAAATGGCATTGAGTGAGAGCGAAATGAGCAGTGTGGTGAAGATGACCAACACGAAATGGCATTGATTGAGTGAGAGCGAAATGAGCAGTGTGGTGAAGATGACCAACACGAAATGGCATTGATTGAGTGAGAGCGAAATGAGCAGTGTGGTGAAGATGACCAACACGAAATGGCATTGATTGAGTGAGAGCGAAATGAGCAGTGTGGTGAAGATGACCAACACGAAATGGCATTGATTGAGTGAGAGCGAAATGAGCAGTGTGGTGAAGATGACCAACACGAAATGGCATTGAGTGAGAGCGAAATGAGCAGTGTGGTGAAGATGACCAACACGAAATGGCATTGAGTGAGAGCGAAATGAGCAGTGTGGTGAAGATGACCAACACGAAATGGCATTGATTGAGTGAGAGCGAAATGAGCAGTGTGGTGAAGATGACCAACACGAAATGGCATTGATTGAGTGAGAGCGAAATGAGCAGTGTGGTGAAGATGACCAACACGAAATGGCATTGATTGAGTGAGAGCGAAATGAGCAGTGTGGTGAAGATGACCAACACGAAATGGCATTGAGTGAGAGCGAAATGAGCAGTGTGGTGAAGATGACCAACACGAAATGGCATTGAGTGAGAGCGAAATGAGCAGTGTGGTGAAGATGACCAACACGAAATGGCATTGAGTGAGAGCGAAATGAGCAGTGTGGTGAAGATGACCAACACGAAATGGCATTGATTGAGTGAGAGCGAAATGAGCAGTGTGGTGAAGATGACCAACACGAAATGGCATTGATTGAGTGAGAGCGAAATGAGCAGTGTGGTGAAGATGACCAACACGAAATGGCATTGAGTGAGAGCGAAATGAGCAGTGTGGTGAAGATGACCAACACGAAATGGCATTGAGTGAGAGCGAAATGAGCAGTGTGGTGAAGATGACCAACACGAAATGGCATTGAGTGAGAGCGAAATGAGCAGTGTGGTGAAGATGACCAACACGAAATGGCATTGATTGAGTGAGAGCGAAATGAGCAGTGTGGTGAAGATGACCAACACGAAATGGCATTGATTGAGTGAGAGCGAAATGAGCAGTGTGGTGAAGATGACCAACACGAAATGGCATTGATTGAGTGAGAGCGAAATGAGCAGTGTGGTGAAGATGACCAACACGAAATGGCATTGATTGAGTGAGAGCGAAATGAGCAGTGTGGTGAAGATGACCAACACGAAATGGCATTGATTGAGTGAGAGCGAAATGAGCAGTGTGGTGAAGATGACCAACACGAAATGGCATTGAGTGAGAGCGAAATGAGCAGTGTGGTGAAGATGACCAACACGAAATGGCATTGATTGAGTGAGAGCGAAATGAGCAGTGTGGTGAAGATGACCAACACGAAATGGCATTGAATGAGTGAGAGCGAAATGAGCAGTGTGGTGAAGATGACCAACACGAAATGGCATTGAGTGAGAGCGAAATGAGCAGTGTGGTGAAGATGACCAACACGAAATGGCATTGATTGAGTGAGAGCGAAATGAGCAGTGTGGTGAAGATGACCAACACGAAATGGCATTGATTGAGTGAGAGCGAAATGAGCAGTGTGGTGAAGATGACCAACACGAAATGGCATTGATTGAGTGAGAGCGAAATGAGCAGTGTGGTGAAGATGACCAACACGAAATGGCATTGAGTGAGAGCGAAATGAGCAGTGTGGTGAAGATGACCAACACGAAATGGCATTGATTGAGTGAGAGCGAAATGAGCAGTGTGGTGAAGATGACCAACACGAAATGGCATTGATTGAGTGAGAGCGAAATGAGCAGTGTGGTGAAGATGACCAACACGAAATGGCATTGATTGAGTGAGAGCGAAATGAGCAGTGTGGTGAAGATGACCAACACGAAATGGCATTGATTGAGTGAGAGCGAAATGAGCAGTGTGGTGAAGATGACCAACACGAAATGGCATTGATTGAGTGAGAGCGAAATGAGCAGTGTGGTGAAGATGACCAACACGAAATGGCATTGAGTGAGAGCGAAATGAGCAGTGTGGTGAAGATGACCAACACGAAATGGCATTGAGTGAGAGCGAAATGAGCAGTGTGGTGAAGATGACCAACACGAAATGGCATTGATTGAGTGAGAGCGAAATGAGCAGTGTGGTGAAGATGACCAACACGAAATGGCATTGATTGAGTGAGAGCGAAATGAGCAGTGTGGTGAAGATGACCAACACGAAATGGCATTGAGTGAGAGCGAAATGAGCAGTGTGGTGAAGATGACCAACACGAAATGGCATTGATTGAGTGAGAGCGAAATGAGCAGTGTGGTGAAGATGACCAACACGAAATGGCATTGATTGAGTGAGAGCGAAATGAGCAGTGTGGTGAAGATGACCAACACGAAATGGCATTGATTGAGTGAGAGCGAAATGAGCAGTGTGGTGAAGATGACCAACACGAAATGGCATTGAGTGAGAGCGAAATGAGCAGTGTGGTGAAGATGACCAACACGAAATGGCATTGAGTGAGAGCGAAATGAGCAGTGTGGTGAAGATGACCAACACGAAATGGCATTGATTGAGTGAGAGCGAAATGAGCAGTGTGGTGAAGATGACCAACACGAAATGGCATTGATTGAGTGAGAGCGAAATGAGCAGTGTGGTGAAGATGACCAACACGAAATGGCATTGATTGAGTGAGAGCGAAATGAGCAGTGTGGTGAAGATGACCAACACGAAATGGCATTGATTGAGTGAGAGCGAAATGAGCAGTGTGGTGAAGATGACCAACACGAAATGGCATTGATTGAGTGAGAGCGAAATGAGCAGTGTGGTGAAGATGACCAACACGAAATGGCATTGATTGAGTGAGAGCGAAATGAGCAGTGTGGTGAAGATGACCAACACGAAATGGCATTGATTGAGTGAGAGCGAAATGAGCAGTGTGGTGAAGATGACCAACACGAAATGGCATTGAGTGAGAGCGAAATGAGCAGTGTGGTGAAGATGACCAACACGAAATGGCATTGATTGAGTGAGAGCGAAATGAGCAGTGTGGTGAAGATGACCAACACGAAATGGCATTGAGTGAGAGCGAAATGAGCAGTGTGGTGAAGATGACCAACACGAAATGGCATTGATTGAGTGAGAGCGAAATGAGCAGTGTGGTGAAGATGACCAACACGAAATGGCATTGAGTGAGAGCGAAATGAGCAGTGTGGTGAAGATGACCAACACGAAATGGCATTGATTGAGTGAGAGCGAAATGAGCAGTGTGGTGAAGATGACCAACACGAAATGGCATTGATTGAGTGAGAGCGAAATGAGCAGTGTGGTGAAGATGACCAACACGAAATGGCATTGATTGAGTGAGAGCGAAATGAGCAGTGTGGTGAAGATGACCAACACGAAATGGCATTGATTGAGTGAGAGCGAAATGAGCAGTGTGGTGAAGATGACCAACACGAAATGGCATTGATTGAGTGAGAGCGAAATGAGCAGTGTGGTGAAGATGACCAACACGAAATGGCATTGATTGAGTGAGAGCGAAATGAGCAGTGTGGTGAAGATGACCAACACGAAATGGCATTGATTGAGTGAGAGCGAAATGAGCAGTGTGGTGAAGATGACCAACACGAAATGGCATTGATTGAGTGAGAGCGAAATGAGCAGTGTGGTGAAGATGACCAACACGAAATGGCATTGAGTGAGAGCGAAATGAGCAGTGTGGTGAAGATGACCAACACGAAATGGCATTGAGTGAGAGCGAAATGAGCAGTGTGGTGAAGATGACCAACACGAAATGGCATTGATTGAGTGAGAGCGAAATGAGCAGTGTGGTGAAGATGACCAACACGAAATGGCATTGATTGAGTGAGAGCGAAATGAGCAGTGTGGTGAAGATGACCAACACGAAATGGCATTGAGTGAGAGCGAAATGAGCAGTGTGGTGAAGATGACCAACACGAAATGGCATTGATTGAGTGAGAGCGAAATGAGCAGTGTGGTGAAGATGACCAACACGAAATGGCATTGATTGAGTGAGAGCGAAATGAGCAGTGTGGTGAAGATGACCAACACGAAATGGCATTGATTGAGTGAGAGCGAAATGAGCAGTGTGGTGAAGATGACCAACACGAAATGGCATTGATTGAGTGAGAGCGAAATGAGCAGTGTGGTGAAGATGACCAACACGAAATGGCATTGATTGAGTGAGAGCGAAATGAGCAGTGTGGTGAAGATGACCAACACGAAATGGCATTGATTGAGTGAGAGCGAAATGAGCAGTGTGGTGAAGATGACCAACACGAAATGGCATTGATTGAGTGAGAGCGAAATGAGCAGTGTGGTGAAGATGACCAACACGAAATGGCATTGATTGAGTGAGAGCGAAATGAGCAGTGTGGTGAAGATGACCAACACGAAATGGCATTGATTGAGTGAGAGCGAAATGAGCAGTGTGGTGAAGATGACCAACACGAAATGGCATTGAGTGAGAGCGAAATGAGCAGTGTGGTGAAGATGACCAACACGAAATGGCATTGATTGAGTGAGAGCGAAATGAGCAGTGTGGTGAAGATGACCAACACGAAATGGCATTGATTGAGTGAGAGCGAAATGAGCAGTGTGGTGAAGATGACCAACACGAAATGGCATTGATTGAGTGAGAGCGAAATGAGCAGTGTGGTGAAGATGACCAACACGAAATGGCATTGATTGAGTGAGAGCGAAATGAGCAGTGTGGTGAAGATGACCAACACGAAATGGCATTGATTGAGTGAGAGCGAAATGAGCAGTGTGGTGAAGATGACCAACACGAAATGGCATTGATTGAGTGAGAGCGAAATGAGCAGTGTGGTGAAGATGACCAACACGAAATGGCATTGATTGAGTGAGAGCGAAATGAGCAGTGTGGTGAAGATGACCAACACGAAATGGCATTGATTGAGTGAGAGCGAAATGAGCAGTGTGGTGAAGATGACCAACACGAAATGGCATTGAGTGAGAGCGAAATGAGCAGTGTGGTGAAGATGACCAACACGAAATGGCATTGATTGAGTGAGAGCGAAATGAGCAGTGTGGTGAAGATGACCAACACGAAATGGCATTGATTGAGTGAGAGCGAAATGAGCAGTGTGGTGAAGATGACCAACACGAAATGGCATTGATTGAGTGAGAGCGAAATGAGCAGTGTGGTGAAGATGACCAACACGAAATGGCATTGATTGAGTGAGAGCGAAATGAGCAGTGTGGTGAAGATGACCAACACGAAATGGCATTGATTGAGTGAGAGCGAAATGAGCAGTGTGGTGAAGATGACCAACACGAAATGGCATTGATTGAGTGAGAGCGAAATGAGCAGTGTGGTGAAGATGACCAACACGAAATGGCATTGATTGAGTGAGAGCGAAATGAGCAGTGTGGTGAAGATGACCAACACGAAATGGCATTGATTGAGTGAGAGCGAAATGAGCAGTGTGGTGAAGATGACCAACACGAAATGGCATTGATTGAGTGAGAGCGAAATGAGCAGTGTGGTGAAGATGACCAACACGAAATGGCATTGATTGAGTGAGAGCGAAATGAGCAGTGTGGTGAAGATGACCAACACGAAATGGCATTGATTGAGTGAGAGCGAAATGAGCAGTGTGGTGAAGATGACCAACACGAAATGGCATTGATTGAGTGAGAGCGAAATGAGCAGTGTGGTGAAGATGACCAACACGAAATGGCATTGATTGAGTGAGAGCGAAATGAGCAGTGTGGTGAAGATGACCAACACGAAATGGCATTGATTGAGTGAGAGCGAAATGAGCAGTGTGGTGAAGATGACCAACACGAAATGGCATTGATTGAGTGAGAGCGAAATGAGCAGTGTGGTGAAGATGACCAACACGAAATGGCATTGATTGAGTGAGAGCGAAATGAGCAGTGTGGTGAAGATGACCAACACGAAATGGCATTGATTGAGTGAGAGCGAAATGAGCAGTGTGGTGAAGATGACCAACACGAAATGGCATTGATTGAGTGAGAGCGAAATGAGCAGTGTGGTGAAGATGACCAACACGAAATGGCATTGATTGAGTGAGAGCGAAATGAGCAGTGTGGTGAAGATGACCAACACGAAATGGCATTGATTGAGTGAGAGCGAAATGAGCAGTGTGGTGAAGATGACCAACACGAAATGGCATTGATTGAGTGAGAGCGAAATGAGCAGTGTGGTGAAGATGACCAACACGAAATGGCATTGATTGAGTGAGAGCGAAATGAGCAGTGTGGTGAAGATGACCAACACGAAATGGCATTGATTGAGTGAGAGCGAAATGAGCAGTGTGGTGAAGATGACCAACACGAAATGGCATTGATTGAGTGAGAGCGAAATGAGCAGTGTGGTGAAGATGACCAACACGAAATGGCATTGATTGAGTGAGAGCGAAATGAGCAGTGTGGTGAAGATGACCAACACGAAATGGCATTGATTGAGTGAGAGCGAAATGAGCAGTGTGGTGAAGATGACCAACACGAAATGGCATTGATTGAGTGAGAGCGAAATGAGCAGTGTGGTGAAGATGACCAACACGAAATGGCATTGATTGAGTGAGAGCGAAATGAGCAGTGTGGTGAAGATGACCAACACGAAATGGCATTGATTGAGTGAGAGCGAAATGAGCAGTGTGGTGAAGATGACCAACACGAAATGGCATTGATTGAGTGAGAGCGAAATGAGCAGTGTGGTGAAGATGACCAACACGAAATGGCATTGAGTGAGAGCGAAATGAGCAGTGTGGTGAAGATGACCAACACGAAATGGCATTGATTGAGTGAGAGCGAAATGAGCAGTGTGGTGAAGATGACCAACACGAAATGGCATTGATTGAGTGAGAGCGAAATGAGCAGTGTGGTGAAGATGACCAACACGAAATGGCATTGATTGAGTGAGAGCGAAATGAGCAGTGTGGTGAAGATGACCAACACGAAATGGCATTGAGTGAGAGCGAAATGAGCAGTGTGGTGAAGATGACCAACACGAAATGGCATTGATTGAGTGAGAGCGAAATGAGCAGTGTGGTGAAGATGACCAACACGAAATGGCATTGATTGAGTGAGAGCGAAATGAGCAGTGTGGTGAAGATGACCAACACGAAATGGCATTGATTGAGTGAGAGCGAAATGAGCAGTGTGGTGAAGATGACCAACACGAAATGGCATTGATTGAGTGAGAGCGAAATGAGCAGTGTGGTGAAGATGACCAACACGAAATGGCATTGATTGAGTGAGAGCGAAATGAGCAGTGTGGTGAAGATGACCAACACGAAATGGCATTGATTGAGTGAGAGCGAAATGAGCAGTGTGGTGAAGATGACCAACACGAAATGGCATTGATTGAGTGAGAGCGAAATGAGCAGTGTGGTGAAGATGACCAACACGAAATGGCATTGATTGAGTGAGAGCGAAATGAGCAGTGTGGTGAAGATGACCAACACGAAATGGCATTGATTGAGTGAGAGCGAAATGAGCAGTGTGGTGAAGATGACCAACACGAAATGGCATTGAGTGAGAGCGAAATGAGCAGTGTGGTGAAGATGACCAACACGAAATGGCATTGATTGAGTGAGAGCGAAATGAGCAGTGTGGTGAAGATGACCAACACGAAATGGCATTGATTGAGTGAGAGCGAAATGAGCAGTGTGGTGAAGATGACCAACACGAAATGGCATTGATTGAGTGAGAGCGAAATGAGCAGTGTGGTGAAGATGACCAACACGAAATGGCATTGATTGAGTGAGAGCGAAATGAGCAGTGTGGTGAAGATGACCAACACGAAATGGCATTGATTGAGTGAGAGCGAAATGAGCAGTGTGGTGAAGATGACCAACACGAAATGGCATTGATTGAGTGAGAGCGAAATGAGCAGTGTGGTGAAGATGACCAACACGAAATGGCATTGATTGAGTGAGAGCGAAATGAGCAGTGTGGTGAAGATGACCAACACGAAATGGCATTGATTGAGTGAGAGCGAAATGAGCAGTGTGGTGAAGATGACCAACACGAAATGGCATTGAGTGAGAGCGAAATGAGCAGTGTGGTGAAGATGACCAACACGAAATGGCATTGAGTGAGAGCGAAATGAGCAGTGTGGTGAAGATGACCAACACGAAATGGCATTGATTGAGTGAGAGCGAAATGAGCAGTGTGGTGAAGATGACCAACACGAAATGGCATTGATTGAGTGAGAGCGAAATGAGCAGTGTGGTGAAGATGACCAACACGAAATGGCATTGATTGAGTGAGAGCGAAATGAGCAGTGTGGTGAAGATGACCAACACGAAATGGCATTGATTGAGTGAGAGCGAAATGAGCAGTGTGGTGAAGATGACCAACACGAAATGGCATTGATTGAGTGAGAGCGAAATGAGCAGTGTGGTGAAGATGACCAACACGAAATGGCATTGATTGAGTGAGAGCGAAATGAGCAGTGTGGTGAAGATGACCAACACGAAATGGCATTGATTGAGTGAGAGCGAAATGAGCAGTGTGGTGAAGATGACCAACACGAAATGGCATTGATTGAGTGAGAGCGAAATGAGCAGTGTGGTGAAGATGACCAACACGAAATGGCATTGATTGAGTGAGAGCGAAATGAGCAGTGTGGTGAAGATGACCAACACGAAATGGCATTGATTGAGTGAGAGCGAAATGAGCAGTGTGGTGAAGATGACCAACACGAAATGGCATTGATTGAGTGAGAGCGAAATGAGCAGTGTGGTGAAGATGACCAACACGAAATGGCATTGATTGAGTGAGAGCGAAATGAGCAGTGTGGTGAAGATGACCAACACGAAATGGCATTGATTGAGTGAGAGCGAAATGAGCAGTGTGGTGAAGATGACCAACACGAAATGGCATTGAGTGAGAGCGAAATGAGCAGTGTGGTGAAGATGACCAACACGAAATGGCATTGATTGAGTGAGAGCGAAATGAGCAGTGTGGTGAAGATGACCAACACGAAATGGCATTGATTGAGTGAGAGCGAAATGAGCAGTGTGGTGAAGATGACCAACACGAAATGGCATTGATTGAGTGAGAGCGAAATGAGCAGTGTGGTGAAGATGACCAACACGAAATGGCATTGATTGAGTGAGAGCGAAATGAGCAGTGTGGTGAAGATGACCAACACGAAATGGCATTGATTGAGTGAGAGCGAAATGAGCAGTGTGGTGAAGATGACCAACACGAAATGGCATTGATTGAGTGAGAGCGAAATGAGCAGTGTGGTGAAGATGACCAACACGAAATGGCATTGATTGAGTGAGAGCGAAATGAGCAGTGTGGTGAAGATGACCAACACGAAATGGCATTGATTGAGTGAGAGCGAAATGAGCAGTGTGGTGAAGATGACCAACACGAAATGGCATTGATTGAGTGAGAGCGAAATGAGCAGTGTGGTGAAGATGACCAACACGAAATGGCATTGATTGAGTGAGAGCGAAATGAGCAGTGTGGTGAAGATGACCAACACGAAATGGCATTGATTGAGTGAGAGCGAAATGAGCAGTGTGGTGAAGATGACCAACACGAAATGGCATTGATTGAGTGAGAGCGAAATGAGCAGTGTGGTGAAGATGACCAACACGAAATGGCATTGATTGAGTGAGAGCGAAATGAGCAGTGTGGTGAAGATGACCAACACGAAATGGCATTGATTGAGTGAGAGCGAAATGAGCAGTGTGGTGAAGATGACCAACACGAAATGGCATTGATTGAGTGAGAGCGAAATGAGCAGTGTGGTGAAGATGACCAACACGAAATGGCATTGATTGAGTGAGAGCGAAATGAGCAGTGTGGTGAAGATGACCAACACGAAATGGCATTGATTGAGTGAGAGCGAAATGAGCAGTGTGGTGAAGATGACCAACACGAAATGGCATTGATTGAGTGAGAGCGAAATGAGCAGTGTGGTGAAGATGACCAACACGAAATGGCATTGATTGAGTGAGAGCGAAATGAGCAGTGTGGTGAAGATGACCAACACGAAATGGCATTGATTGAGTGAGAGCGAAATGAGCAGTGTGGTGAAGATGACCAACACGAAATGGCATTGATTGAGTGAGAGCGAAATGAGCAGTGTGGTGAAGATGACCAACACGAAATGGCATTGATTGAGTGAGAGCGAAATGAGCAGTGTGGTGAAGATGACCAACACGAAATGGCATTGATTGAGTGAGAGCGAAATGAGCAGTGTGGTGAAGATGACCAACACGAAATGGCATTGATTGAGTGAGAGCGAAATGAGCAGTGTGGTGAAGATG
This sequence comes from Taenia multiceps, assembly GCA_001923025.3. Lineage (NCBI taxonomy): Eukaryota > Metazoa > Platyhelminthes > Cestoda > Cyclophyllidea > Taeniidae > Taenia > Taenia multiceps. Next base: position 9,026 of record MRSW03000087.1, on the reverse strand, counting down.
ACCAACACGAAATGGCATTGATTGAGTGAGAGCGAAATGAGCAGTGTGGTGAAGATGACCAACACGAAATGGCATTGATTGAGTGAGAGCGAAATGAGCAGTGTGGTGAAGATGACCAACACGAAATGGCATTGAGTGAGAGCGAAATGAGCAGTGTGGTGAAGATGACCAACACGAAATGGCATTGATTGAGTGAGAGCGAAATGAGCAGTGTGGTGAAGATGACCAACACGAAATGGCATTGATTGAGTGAGAGCGAAATGAGCAGTGTGGTGAAGATGACCAACACGAAATGGCATTGATTGAGTGAGAGCGAAATGAGCAGTGTGGTGAAGATGACCAACACGAAATGGCATTGATTGAGTGAGAGCGAAATGAGCAGTGTGGTGAAGATGACCAACACGAAATGGCATTGATTGAGTGAGAGCGAAATGAGCAGTGTGGTGAAGATGACCAACACGAAATGGCATTGATTGAGTGAGAGCGAAATGAGCAGTGTGGTGAAGATGACCAACACGAAATGGCATTGATTGAGTGAGAGCGAAATGAGCAGTGTGGTGAAGATGACCAACACGAAATGGCATTGATTGAGTGAGAGCGAAATGAGCAGTGTGGTGAAGATGACCAACACGAAATGGCATTGATTGAGTGAGAGCGAAATGAGCAGTGTGGTGAAGATGACCAACACGAAATGGCATTGATTGAGTGAGAGCGAAATGAGCAGTGTGGTGAAGATGACCAACACGAAATGGCATTGATTGAGTGAGAGCGAAATGAGCAGTGTGGTGAAGATGACCAACACGAAATGGCATTGATTGAGTGAGAGCGAAATGAGCAGTGTGGTGAAGATGACCAACACGAAATGGCATTGAGTGAGAGCGAAATGAGCAGTGTGGTGAAGATGACCAACACGAAATGGCATTGATTGAGTGAGAGCGAAATGAGCAGTGTGGTGAAGATGACCAACACGAAATGGCATTGATTGAGTGAGAGCGAAATGAGCAGTGTGGTGAAGATGACCAACACGAAATGGCATTGATTGAGTGAGAGCGAAATGAGCAGTGTGGTGAAGATGACCAACACGAAATGGCATTGATTGAGTGAGAGCGAAATGAGCAGTGTGGTGAAGATGACCAACACGAAATGGCATTGATTGAGTGAGAGCGAAATGAGCAGTGTGGTGAAGATGACCAACACGAAATGGCATTGATTGAGTGAGAGCGAAATGAGCAGTGTGGTGAAGATGACCAACACGAAATGGCATTGATTGAGTGAGAGCGAAATGAGCAGTGTGGTGAAGATGACCAACACGAAATGGCATTGATTGAGTGAGAGCGAAATGAGCAGTGTGGTGAAGATGACCAACACGAAATGGCATTGAGTGAGAGCGAAATGAGCAGTGTGGTGAAGATGACCAACACGAAATGGCATTGATTGAGTGAGAGCGAAATGAGCAGTGTGGTGAAGATGACCAACACGAAATGGCATTGAGTGAGAGCGAAATGAGCAGTGTGGTGAAGATGACCAACACGAAATGGCATTGAGTGAGAGCGAAATGAGCAGTGTGGTGAAGATGACCAACACGAAATGGCATTGATTGAGTGAGAGCGAAATGAGCAGTGTGGTGAAGATGACCAACACGAAATGGCATTGATTGAGTGAGAGCGAAATGAGCAGTGTGGTGAAGATGACCAACACGAAATGGCATTGATTGAGTGAGAGCGAAATGAGCAGTGTGGTGAAGATGACCAACACGAAATGGCATTGATTGAGTGAGAGCGAAATGAGCAGTGTGGTGAAGATGACCAACACGAAATGGCATTGATTGAGTGAGAGCGAAATGAGCAGTGTGGTGAAGATGACCAACACGAAATGGCATTGATTGAGTGAGAGCGAAATGAGCAGTGTGGTGAAGATGACCAACACGAAATGGCATTGATTGAGTGAGAGCGAAATGAGCAGTGTGGTGAAGATGACCAACACGAAATGGCATTGATTGAGTGAGAGCGAAATGAGCAGTGTGGTGAAGATGACCAACACGAAATGGCATTGATTGAGTGAGAGCGAAATGAGCAGTGTGGTGAAGATGACCAACACGAAATGGCATTGATTGAGTGAGAGCGAAATGAGCAGTGTGGTGAAGATGACCAACACGAAATGGCATTTGAGTGAGAGCGAAATGAGCAGTGTGGTGAAGATGACCAACACGAAATGGCATTGATTGAGTGAGAGCGAAATGAGCAGTGTGGTGAAGATGACCAACACGAAATGGCATTGATTGAGTGAGAGCGAAATGAGCAGTGTGGTGAAGATGACCAACACGAAATGGCATTGATTGAGTGAGAGCGAAATGAGCAGTGTGGTGAAGATGACCAACACGAAATGGCATTGATTGAGTGAGAGCGAAATGAGCAGTGTGGTGAAGATGACCAACACGAAATGGCATTGATTGAGTGAGAGCGAAATGAGCAGTGTGGTGAAGATGACCAACACGAAATGGCATTGATTGAGTGAGAGCGAAATGAGCAGTGTGGTGAAGATGACCAACACGAAATGGCATTGATTGAGTGAGAGCGAAATGAGCAGTGTGGTGAAGATGACCAACACGAAATGGCATTGATTGAGTGAGAGCGAAATGAGCAGTGTGGTGAAGATGACCAACACGAAATGGCATTGATTGAGTGAGAGCGAAATGAGCAGTGTGGTGAAGATGACCAACACGAAATGGCATTGATTGAGTGAGAGCGAAATGAGCAGTGTGGTGAAGATGACCAACACGAAATGGCATTGATTGAGTGAGAGCGAAATGAGCAGTGTGGTGAAGATGACCAACACGAAATGGCATTGATTGAGTGAGAGCGAAATGAGCAGTGTGGTGAAGATGACCAACACGAAATGGCATTGATTGAGTGAGAGCGAAATGAGCAGTGTGGTGAAGATGACCAACACGAAATGGCATTGAGTGAGAGCGAAATGAGCAGTGTGGTGAAGATGACCAACACGAAATGGCATTGATTGAGTGAGAGCGAAATGAGCAGTGTGGTGAAGATGACCAACACGAAATGGCATTGATTGAGTGAGAGCGAAATGAGCAGTGTGGTGAAGATGACCAACACGAAATGGCATTGATTGAGTGAGAGCGAAATGAGCAGTGTGGTGAAGATGACCAACACGAAATGGCATTGATTGAGTGAGAGCGAAATGAGCAGTGTGGTGAAGATGACCAACACGAAATGGCATTGATTGAGTGAGAGCGAAATGAGCAGTGTGGTGAAGATGACCAACACGAAATGGCATTGATTGAGTGAGAGCGAAATGAGCAGTGTGGTGAAGATGACCAACACGAAATGGCATTGATTGAGTGAGAGCGAAATGAGCAGTGTGGTGAAGATGACCAACACGAAATGGCATTGATTGAGTGAGAGCGAAATGAGCAGTGTGGTGAAGATGACCAACACGAAATGGCATTGATTGAGTGAGAGCGAAATGAGCAGTGTGGTGAAGATGACCAACACGAAATGGCATTGATTGAGTGAGAGCGAAATGAGCAGTGTGGTGAAGATGACCAACACGAAATGGCATTGATTGAGTGAGAGCGAAATGAGCAGTGTGGTGAAGATGACCAACACGAAATGGCATTGATTGAGTGAGAGCGAAATGAGCAGTGTGGTGAAGATGACCAACACGAAATGGCATTGAGTGAGAGCGAAATGAGCAGTGTGGTGAAGATGACCAACACGAAATGGCATTGATTGAGTGAGAGCGAAATGAGCAGTGTGGTGAAGATGACCAACACGAAATGGCATTGATTGAGTGAGAGCGAAATGAGCAGTGTGGTGAAGATGACCAACACGAAATGGCATTGAGTGAGAGCGAAATGAGCAGTGTGGTGAAGATGACCAACACGAAATGGATTGAGTGAGAGCGAAATGAGCAGTGTGGTGAAGATGACCAACACGAAATGGCATTGATTGAGTGAGAGCGAAATGAGCAGTGTGGTGAAGATGACCAACACGAAATGGCATTGATTGAGTGAGAGCGAAATGAGCAGTGTGGTGAAGATGACCAACACGAAATGGCATTGATTGAGTGAGAGCGAAATGAGCAGTGTGGTGAAGATGACCAACACGAAATGGCATTGAGTGAGAGCGAAATGAGCAGTGTGGTGAAGATGACCAACACGAAATGGCATTGATTGAGTGAGAGCGAAATGAGCAGTGTGGTGAAGATGACCAACACGAAATGGCATTGATTGAGTGAGAGCGAAATGAGCAGTGTGGTGAAGATGACCAACACGAAATGGCATTGAGTGAGAGCGAAATGAGCAGTGTGGTGAAGATGACCAACACGAAATGGCATTGAGTGAGAGCGAAATGAGCAGTGTGGTGAAGATGACCAACACGAAATGGCATTGATTGAGTGAGAGCGAAATGAGCAGTGTGGTGAAGATGACCAACACGAAATGGCATTGATTGAGTGAGAGCGAAATGAGCAGTGTGGTGAAGATGACCAACACGAAATGGCATTGATTGAGTGAGAGCGAAATGAGCAGTGTGGTGAAGATGACCAACACGAAATGGCATTGAGTGAGAGCGAAATGAGCAGTGTGGTGAAGATGACCAACACGAAATGGCATTGATTGAGTGAGAGCGAAATGAGCAGTGTGGTGAAGATGACCAACACGAAATGGCATTGATTGAGTGAGAGCGAAATGAGCAGTGTGGTGAAGATGACCAACACGAAATGGCATTGAGTGAGAGCGAAATGAGCAGTGTGGTGAAGATGACCAACACGAAATGGCATTGAGTGAGAGCGAAATGAGCAGTGTGGTGAAGATGACCAACACGAAATGGCATTGATTGAGTGAGAGCGAAATGAGCAGTGTGGTGAAGATGACCAACACGAAATGGCATTGAGTGAGAGCGAAATGAGCAGTGTGGTGAAGATGACCAACACGAAATGGCATTGATTGAGTGAGAGCGAAATGAGCAGTGTGGTGAAGATGACCAACACGAAATGGCATTGATTGAGTGAGAGCGAAATGAGCAGTGTGGTGAAGATGACCAACACGAAATGGCATTGATTGAGTGAGAGCGAAATGAGCAGTGTGGTGAAGATGACCAACACGAAATGGCATTGATTGAGTGAGAGCGAAATGAGCAGTGTGGTGAAGATGACCAACACGAAATGGCATTGAGTGAGAGCGAAATGAGCAGTGTGGTGAAGATGACCAACACGAAATGGCATTGATTGAGTGAGAGCGAAATGAGCAGTGTGGTGAAGATGACCAACACGAAATGGCATTGATTGAGTGAGAGCGAAATGAGCAGTGTGGTGAAGATGACCAACACGAAATGGCATTGAGTGAGAGCGAAATGAGCAGTGTGGTGAAGATGACCAACACGAAATGGCATTGATTGAGTGAGAGCGAAATGAGCAGTGTGGTGAAGATGACCAACACGAAATGGCATTGATTGAGTGAGAGCGAAATGAGCAGTGTGGTGAAGATGACCAACACGAAATGGCATTGATTGAGTGAGAGCGAAATGAGCAGTGTGGTGAAGATGACCAACACGAAATGGCATTGATTGAGTGAGAGCGAAATGAGCAGTGTGGTGAAGATGACCAACACGAAATGGCATTGATTGAGTGAGAGCGAAATGAGCAGTGTGGTGAAGATGACCAACACGAAATGGCATTGATTGAGTGAGAGCGAAATGAGCAGTGTGGTGAAGATGACCAACACGAAATGGCATTGATTGAGTGAGAGCGAAATGAGCAGTGTGGTGAAGATGACCAACACGAAATGGCATTGATTGAGTGAGAGCGAAATGAGCAGTGTGGTGAAGATGACCAACACGAAATGGCATTGATTGAGTGAGAGCGAAATGAGCAGTGTGGTGAAGATGACCAACACGAAATGGCATTGATTGAGTGAGAGCGAAATGAGCAGTGTGGTGAAGATGACCAACACGAAATGGCATTGATTGAGTGAGAGCGAAATGAGCAGTGTGGTGAAGATGACCAACACGAAATGGCATTGATTGAGTGAGAGCGAAATGAGCAGTGTGGTGAAGATGACCAACACGAAATGGCATTGATTGAGTGAGAGCGAAATGAGCAGTGTGGTGAAGATGACCAACACGAAATGGCATTGATTGAGTGAGAGCGAAATGAGCAGTGTGGTGAAGATGACCAACACGAAATGGCATTGATTGAGTGAGAGCGAAATGAGCAGTGTGGTGAAGATGACCAACACGAAATGGCATTGAGTGAGAGCGAAATGAGCAGTGTGGTGAAGATGACCAACACGAAATGGCATTGATTGAGTGAGAGCGAAATGAGCAGTGTGGTGAAGATGACCAACACGAAATGGCATTGATTGAGTGAGAGCGAAATGAGCAGTGTGGTGAAGATGACCAACACGAAATGGCATTGATTGAGTGAGAGCGAAATGAGCAGTGTGGTGAAGATGACCAACACGAAATGGCATTGATTGAGTGAGAGCGAAATGAGCAGTGTGGTGAAGATGACCAACACGAAATGGCATTGATTGAGTGAGAGCGAAATGAGCAGTGTGGTGAAGATGACCAACACGAAATGGCATTGATTGAGTGAGAGCGAAATGAGCAGTGTGGTGAAGATGACCAACACGAAATGGCATTGATTGAGTGAGAGCGAAATGAGCAGTGTGGTGAAGATGACCAACACGAAATGGCATTGATTGAGTGAGAGCGAAATGAGCAGTGTGGTGAAGATGACCAACACGAAATGGCATTGATTGAGTGAGAGCGAAATGAGCAGTGTGGTGAAGATGACCAACACGAAATGGCATTGATTGAGTGAGAGCGAAATGAGCAGTGTGGTGAAGATGACCAACACGAAATGGCATTGATTGAGTGAGAGCGAAATGAGCAGTGTGGTGAAGATGACCAACACGAAATGGCATTGAATGAGTGAGAGCGAAATGAGCAGTGTGGTGAAGATGACCAACACGAAATGGCATTGAGTGAGAGCGAAATGAGCAGTGTGGTGAAGATGACCAACACGAAATGGCATTGATTGAGTGAGAGCGAAATGAGCAGTGTGGTGAAGATGACCAACACGAAATGGCATTGATTGAGTGAGAGCGAAATGAGCAGTGTGGTGAAGATGACCAACACGAAATGGCATTGAGTGAGAGCGAAATGAGCAGTGTGGTGAAGATGACCAACACGAAATGGCATTGATTGAGTGAGAGCGAAATGAGCAGTGTGGTGAAGATGACCAACACGAAATGGCATTGATTGAGTGAGAGCGAAATGAGCAGTGTGGTGAAGATGACCAACACGAAATGGCATTGATTGAGTGAGAGCGAAATGAGCAGTGTGGTGAAGATGACCAACACGAAATGGCATTGATTGAGTGAGAGCGAAATGAGCAGTGTGGTGAAGATGACCAACACGAAATGGCATTGAGTGAGAGCGAAATGAGCAGTGTGGTGAAGATGACCAACACGAAATGGCATTGATTGAGTGAGAGCGAAATGAGCAGTGTGGTGAAGATGACCAACACGAAATGGCATTGAGTGAGAGCGAAATGAGCAGTGTGGTGAAGATGACCAACACGAAATGGCATTGATTGAGTGAGAGCGAAATGAGCAGTGTGGTGAAGATGACCAACACGAAATGGCATTGATTGAGTGAGAGCGAAATGAGCAGTGTGGTGAAGATGACCAACACGAAATGGCATTGAATGAGTGAGAGCGAAATGAGCAGTGTGGTGAAGATGACCAACACGAAATGGCATTGATTGAGTGAGAGCGAAATGAGCAGTGTGGTGAAGATGACCAACACGAAATGGCATTGAGTGAGAGCGAAATGAGCAGTGTGGTGAAGATGACCAACACGAAATGGCATTGAGTGAGAGCGAAATGAGCAGTGTGGTGAAGATGACCAACACGAAATGGCATTGATTGAGTGAGAGCGAAATGAGCAGTGTGGTGAAGATGACCAACACGAAATGGCATTGATTGAGTGAGAGCGAAATGAGCAGTGTGGTGAAGATGACCAACACGAAATGGCATTGATTGAGTGAGAGCGAAATGAGCAGTGTGGTGAAGATGACCAACACGAAATGGCATTGAGTGAGAGCGAAATGAGCAGTGTGGTGAAGATGACCAACACGAAATGGCATTGATTGAGTGAGAGCGAAATGAGCAGTGTGGTGAAGATGACCAACACGAAATGGCATTGATTGAGTGAGAGCGAAATGAGCAGTGTGGTGAAGATGACCAACACGAAATGGCATTGATTGAGTGAGAGCGAAATGAGCAGTGTGGTGAAGATGACCAACACGAAATGGCATTGATTGAGTGAGAGCGAAATGAGCAGTGTGGTGAAGATGACCAACACGAAATGGCATTGATTGAGTGAGAGCGAAATGAGCAGTGTGGTGAAGATGACCAACACGAAATGGCATTGATTGAGTGAGAGCGAAATGAGCAGTGTGGTGAAGATGACCAACACGAAATGGCATTGAGTGAGAGCGAAATGAGCAGTGTGGTGAAGATGACCAACACGAAATGGCATTGATTGAGTGAGAGCGAAATGAGCAGTGTGGTGAAGATGACCAACACGAAATGGCATTGATTGAGTGAGAGCGAAATGAGCAGTGTGGTGAAGATGACCAACACGAAATGGCATTGATTGAGTGAGAGCGAAATGAGCAGTGTGGTGAAGATGACCAACACGAAATGGCATTGATTGAGTGAGAGCGAAATGAGCAGTGTGGTGAAGATGACCAACACGAAATGGCATTGAGTGAGAGCGAAATGAGCAGTGTGGTGAAGATGACCAACACGAAATGGCATTGATTGAGTGAGAGCGAAATGAGCAGTGTGGTGAAGATGACCAACACGAAATGGCATTGATTGAGTGAGAGCGAAATGAGCAGTGTGGTGAAGATGACCAACACGAAATGGCATTGAGTGAGAGCGAAATGAGCAGGTGGTTGAAGATGACCAACACGAAATGGCATTGAGTGAG